>CANUEP010088350.1:0-168004 GCA_947857235.1 Jatropha podagrica
TTATATCAATTCTTGTGTTTTTACAAAATATTTTCCCCGTTCCCCCCCCCCCCCCCCCCCAAAAAAAAAAAAAAATAAAATAAAAAAAGTTGTGAAGTTCTAGTTATGACCTTGTTTAGTTGCTTTGCCATTGAAATCTCAATAACTAAACTTGTTACTGAGAGATGATTTTGTTGCAGATGAATGTATAATAATCTTGGAGCAAATTAATATGGGGCCTGATTTGGAGAAATCGAAAGCTTTGGCTAGTAAAGACTCTGGAGGCGTATCCCAAGTTCAGGAAGATAAGTTTGCGAAATGTATAAGTAATTATGAGGACAATAATTTCCATGAGGAAGCTTTAAATTATGACCAAGGTAAACTAAGCGAGGATACGGATATTAATATAATCGAGTGTACAAAATCTTGTGACAATGGACAAATTGAAGCTCGATGTGAGGATGCAACTGAGAGTATGAGTTCTTTTGGCGACACATTATCTGAGACTGAGAATCTTCCAGTGCTAGGTGATGCTGAAGTTGAATCACAATGCTGTCTCTGTGATGCAGCAGCATCGATATTTGATGGATGTGATGGAGCATTTCAAATGAGGTACGTACTATTTGATTCAATTGGTTTATCACATTTTAATGCTCATGTGTAGATAACTTTATGATGAAAGATAAAGATATGCGATATCATGGCCCTCCATTTGGTGTATAGTATTGCTAGTCATTGTCAACTAACTTTTCTTGGTGAAATCGCTTGTTTGTTGTGTAGCTGGAGGAAGTGTAGTCGTCCATAATTATAAGAAAGTTTTACTAACTTCTTTTGTAGAAATATTAACCATGATCTTTTTTATGATAAATTTGGGTCGTTCAGCTCATGGTATTAAATATTTGAGCATATTTAAGTTGGGGTTTCTCTTCAAATTTTTCTCTATTCTCAACAGTAATTTTAGTGCTTCAGTGTTTTTACTTTGTTTTGGATTATAAGCTGCATCATTGGTAAGTGAGATCAAGGGTGGAGAGGGAGCATCTATGTTTGCCTATGGTAACTTATCATTAAATGCTAAGTCAGTTTATCCTAACACATGATGCTCAGTTCAGTTGTGAGTGTAATATGGGCAAATTATCTTAAGAATCATTTAAATCCAATAACTAAATTAATGTGATTACATGGATTGTCTCCACCTGTTGTTAAAGAAGCACACGAATTGAAAAGATTAACTAGCCATTGTAAGTGTTCTGGAGCATTTGCCTTTGACTAAGGTTTTTTAGTTTGAAACCTGCATGGCGGAGGATTTTAACCGTTACTGACATTCAGAAAAGGGAACAAAACCATGGATCAATGGGACTAAACAAAAAAATGCTGTCAAATCCACTCGTTGCCTTTTACTAAAACACTCTGGGTTAAGCAATTATGGAAGTTGGCTTGCTGCTAAAGTCTCAAATTGTGATCGGTCACAGGTCTCTTGACAGTCGACTTCCCTCACTTGTGGGCTATTTTGAATTAACCATCACACGGAAAGTTTGCTTGTAACAACGACCTTATTGGAGGGAAATCTCCTAAAACCAAACTTTTAAATTTAATCTTTGTGCCTTTTGTTCCCGCCCATCTTCTTTAAATATCATGGCAGTGGACAGAACCAACTATACACTAGTAAACTAGAAAACCCAAAATTACAACCTATAAAGAAGCTAGAAAGAACTGCCAATTATATAGAAAAACTACTAAACAGCCACTAACTGATTTAGCTACATAATCCAAGCTTTCAGCTGCAGCTGCTAAGTTTTCGTTACCATGGGTATGATGCCTATAAACCTATCCAAACAAGATAATACTCCATGAACCAGTGTGCTCAGTTTGCTTTGATTCCAGGTTCTTAACACTTCCTCTGTTCTCCATCATGAGAGCTTATTTGGTAGTTGCTCAAGGATTGTTGGCATGGAAGGTTATACGCTACTATTTTCACAAGAATTCAGTAGTTTCAATCCCTCTCTCCTTTGAAGGGGTTTAATAGGAGAGTCTTTAGGAGCGGATCTTTCTCTATGCTTAAAGACATCTTGATTTGTACCTTTTACTTCAGTGTGCAGTACTACAGATAGGCAAACTTCTCTTGACTTCTTAATCATGTGACTTGATATTGACTTTATTTTTGTTATTGGGGTATACTTCCTCTTGGACCATCAACGCCATTTAACATCATCTTTTGTGTTTCAAACATTTGTGCAGAAACTGTTTGCTTGCTCAATTTTGTGGATTTGTGCTGCACCTAGACTAAGTTATTGGTTAATCTTTGAGTGGCACTGTTACACCTTCAAGGATGATTTTTGTATAATGATCTAGGGGGATTGCAACTAAAAATTCTCTCATGTCTTAACAACACTTTTGTTTCTAATTTTTAATGTACTGAATGAGAATTGATTAAGATAATAAAATATCCAATGATTCCATCTCAAAAAATTGTAAATACCAATGTGATCCTTTAAGTGGACTGATGTAGTTCTCTCTTTTTGGTAGAGAAAGAATTAGCTGTGTTCCTCCCTATTGACTTCCTCCTTATTTTACATGTTTGAATTTGCCATGGTTATACAAAGGAAAAATAGCTTTTAGAGTCAATTTCTAATTTTATCACTTCATTGAATATTCATGCTTTGTTCAACTATGGAATATTCAGTCCCTTGTTTAATTTATTTTCTCGAATTGTTCAGGAGGAAAAAGTTGACAGACCATTGGAGGAGATTTATACGTCCTCTTATGTGGCGATGCAAGTGGATAGAATTGCAAATTAAAGAATTTCAGTCCCAGGCACTTAAGTATGACAGAGAACTTGCCGAACATGAACAGAGAAAGCAGTTTGATTATGGTACATTTTTAATAGAAGGAATTGATACAAAGTCAACACCATTTTCAAGTTGTACTAAAAGGAACAAAGTCATGAAAAGAAAGAAAAGAAAAAGAATTGAGGAGACAACTGATATAACATCATATATGTTACAACATAACCTCTTTTCCTATTATGGTAAGCATTTGGATTTGCCTATTACTTGTAGCATTTGCATCCTGATGACAAGCATTTACCTAGGAGAGTAACTCTTTTCATGTTCTCTTTTCTTTTTCTTTTCCCCTTTTCTTTCTTGACCAGAAACTAGGAAGTCTTCTGCCAATGGTGGTTCTATGAATGACTATTGCAGCAATAATCCAGGTAAGGAGTTAAAATTTGTTTTGACTTCATTTTTTAACTGAAATTTTTAAATGATGAAACAGAATAATCAAGAAATGCCTTGTATACTATGTTTAGCATCTGTTTATGGATTTGATGCTTCCATATGCTAGTCTTTGATACATTCCCTTTGGAGCTTCAACTTGATTGAACTAGTTAGTATAATAAAGGAGTAGAGACAATCACGTATTGGCAATGTATAATTATATTCTAATGTGTTTCTATATTATGGTGACAATGTATAGCTCTGTGTGATAGAGAGCACACGTCTGATTACTCAATTGTGAGACAACGTGCATCAAAATGTACCTTGTTTTCTTGATGTTGATTGTAGAGTTTATTGTTTTGTCTTCCCTTTTAAACAACTTCTTCCAGTTTCTCTTTCAAATTTCTACATATTTGTACTTTTCATGTTTTTCGTTTCCTGCAATGGTATAGTATACATCATTATTATTCAAATCGAGAGTAAGTAAAAGGTGACGAGCAAAATTGATATTATGCTGTCAGAATTTAGAGATGGGTTTATTGGAATAAAGATCTTAAATATCATTCCAAAAAAAAGGTGCCATGAAAAATAGAATTGATATAATGATCGGTCGAGTACATACGTTCATCTTGAACTTTCTTATTTTAATCTTGTGGGACCTCAACTTTGGTAAAGATCTATTATACCCTTGAACTTAGGAATTTTGGTAACTTTCACATGTTCCCACTCAAATAATAACATCTTTTAGAGTTTTTGACTTTTATGTGCAAAACATGATTTGATGTATGATTTACACTACTTCTGAACAATAATTATTTCATTTTTCAACGATCTAATAAGTATTTAACTAATCTAATTTTGTAAGTTGAAGTGTTTAATAAAATAATGTTGTGAACTAAAGTGTTTAATAAGTGTAATTTTATAAGTTGAAGTATTCGATGGTTCTAAGAAAAAATTCAGAGTACTACAAGGTTAAAATAATAAAGTGTAGAGGTGAATTTATGTATTCAGCCTATAATGAATGAATGTTATCTAGATCAGAAGCTGCATGCTGCACATGCATTTGGAAACTGATTTTTTTTTTTTAAATTTCATGTTCTCTATTGACTACTATTGCTAAAATTCAGTTTATTATGTGCCTAACTTTTCTTTTCTGGGTCTTTTTCAGATAAGGCAATCAATGTTAATGATGAGTTTGGCTTTCAAGATGGATGGGCATCTCTTGAGACCAAAGGAATTGATAATATCTGTGAAAATATTCTTTTGAAAATTGAAGCATTACAATTGCTAGTTCGCAAGTTGAAGGTCCGGATTGAGAAGGTGGTGAGTGAAAATCCTGGGAAGTTTGCTTCTGTTAATAGGCTGATCATGCCGGCATCTTGTGATGAATTGACCAGTTCTGATCAAAATCCTGCTTCCCCTCTTGAAAATGGTGATAGAATGCCTGTTAGATCTCCATACACCATGTCACAGTTTCTCCCTGAAAGTGCCATTTCAAGTCACAGAGAGGTCACCACTCATCCTGATATGATTGAAAGCACAGATCAGCCTGTGGTTGGGGTTTCATGTGAAGATGTAAGTTTCATCTCTCTCTCTCTCTGCCACCTCCCATGCCCTAGGAAAAAAAAAAAAAAAAAAAAACTCCAATCCATTGTGCTCTCCTTTTATGCTAGATAAACAGTGTTGTTAAGTGTATACTGAGCATTGCTTCTTTCCTTCACTGGCATATTATTGGTGTGTGCAGCACTTACAACAGGAGGTGCTGAAGGCTTAAAAATACACGCCTTTACTTGTCTAGCTCATTTGTTTTTATTTGTCTCAGTCTGATCATGGTTCTAAATGCTTCTTGAGAAACTCATTTAGCCAGTTACGCGGATTCTCTTGAAGTCAGTACAATATACTTTTTCGTTGTCTCACTATTTGTTCTGCTTTTTACTGGCAGTTTTGGCAAAAATTTTGAACTCCATGTATTTTTGGGCTTGCTTTATGCAATGCAAATAAAGGGTTGATGGAGAGGTCTTGCTTGGGTGAGAATAATTGAATGTGAGAGCTCTAAGATGTCCCAGGTTTGATATATGAGAGAGTAATCATTACTGTCAAGGTGAACTATAGTTAGTATGCTATTGGGAGCAATCTTGTATGATGGGTGCATCAAAAAGCTTAAGCTATACTGAGCTGATGCTTATTTTTTAGGTGAACATTTTGGCAACAATTGGCCTCAATTAATATCATGTAGTGATAGTGCCCCAGATATTCATGTGCTGATATATGGGAATGAGCCAGTGCTATATATCCCGGTTGTCTAGAAAAACCAGAACATTTATTATTGTGGTTTTGAGAACTTGATGCTGACTGGCGTCCAGTTTATGTGATCATATATCATTTTTGTCCTTGTCCTGTCAGCTAGTGAGTTGAAAATATTCACATCCTTATTGTGCAACTCCATAAAAAATTGTTATCAAGATATTTTCTTGGTTCATAAGATTTTAGCAGTATGATTGTTACTGCTACTCATATTGGCAATTATAGCTTTGGTCGTGGAAGACAGATTATATTCATTTTCACGGGACAATTTCCTTGTAGAATTTGGAATTGATTAATGTTTTGATGTTTTGTGAACCAGCATGTTTTTCTTCTTTTTAAATTGTATTGCCACTCATCTATTAGGAGAGTTATTCATAACTGATGTGTCCTTCATTTCTGCAGACTGAAAAAGGAATTCTAATACATGATCAGGCAGCAAAGGAAGAGATGCAAGACTTGAATATTTTCAGAAACCAGCCCACAGAGAAGCATCAGGTACAGACAGAAGAGCAGACACCATGTTTTCCTGAAGCTACTAACATATCCACGGGTACAACTCTGCCTCGTGTAAATTTTGGTGGAAAAACACTTCCAAAATCCAGGAGCAATCTTTCCAACGACAAGAAGAAAGGGAGGAGAAAATCTGGTAGAGGTGGCCGGAACCGTAAATCCTAAGCTTGGCTGGATAAGTGATTTAGAAGTCTCGAGTATATAAAAGGCTGAAACTTCTTTGTAAGTTGTTGGAAGCAATACTTTTGCGAGATGATAATTGTAAAGGCAGCTGGTTTTTCTGATGTGTATCTTCCCTCTGCCCATCTGCTGCTACATATTTGTACATGCTGCATATTCATTAGGCCCGTTATCTATGCTGTAGAGCATTGGATACTTCGTTTAGAGATGTGCTATTATTTTAATACAATTATAATTTTGTTTATGGAAATATTTTAGATTAGTCAGAATTTGCAGAATGTGTACATTGGAGAGGCATAGTTGTTAGGCCCCTCCTTGAAGCTAACAGCTCGATCCAAGCCAGGAATCGAATTGGATACTGAAAACTGCTAGACTCATGATATCGTGGATTTCCTTCTTAGGCTGACCATATGCATTTCGTCTTTCTCTCCTTTGTCCTTTGTCCTTTGTGTAGCATAATGACTCGTCTCTTTTACTGTTCTAATCTGCAAAATGGAGATGTTTTTGAGTCTCATGGGAGGTCTGTGATTGTTTGTGTCACAGGACTTAATATTTTACCTCGTCTCTTCAATTTGACACTATAGGAATGCTTGTTAATATTTCAATGTTTGACTGTTTTAGGTTTTCCTTCAACACATTCCACAAGTTTTGTGATAGTAACACTGTACAGGCGATTCTTAGATAAAGACATCAGTACTTCTGAGAAATTCCATGGCGCCATTCTTGACATATTTGAGTAGGAGCTTTGAGTAGTTTTAATATTAATATTTCATTTGATTTTCACTTTGAGATATAAATTTCAACTACCTTGCTTTTTAATGTTTACTAATTCATCCGCTATTTATCTGAAACGGCACGTTCATCCCAGAATTGCCTATTGAATATTATCCAGGAATGAACTTGAAGTTAGTGAATATTGTTTTGCATTAGTTCTCAGTACTTGCTGTTATATTTGCAATTATAATACAACTTTCATGCATGTTTTAATGATTGGAAAACAGTTTCACAGTTCCAGAAGGCGGATTTGTTTGTTTGGCTTATGAAGAAGACAATAAAACTCACCAGTATTTTCTACTCTGCCATGGACACTGGGATGGTAACAGCAGCCACGGCAGCTAAAAGGGCAGGAACTCATTTCAAGCTAATCAAGGACATCCCAATTATCATTTTTGTTCCTTCTGTTACACTGCTTTCATTTGTCTCTGTCAAACTCACAAGATGGGTTTTCCTAGGAAGTTAGTATCTTTATCAATCAGCTTAGTTATACAAATTAAGCAACATTTGCATAAAATTAATACTATATTAGTCTGATGGATTGATATGTTTGATACTGCCGAAAGAAAAAGTCAAATAAATCAAATATACAAATTAAGAAGTTTTTATAACATTGCCAAACACAAGTATCAATGATGTCCTGTGTCGGTATCAGAATGCAGATGCGATCCCAGCTGACATTCCTGAAGAGGTTGAGCAAGAAGTCTGTTCAGGAGCGCAAACATTCCTAGGAAATGGGAAAATAGCGAAACATGTTGCTGTGAGAGATCTACCAATCTAGTCAAAATAAGTAAAGTTTCCATCTTAATGTTAAAGACCTCTTTTCATTTTTCCCATTTTTAGCATCTAAAACTAACCATTTCCAACACTTCAATTGAGATGGAGATTCTTTATACCAACCCATAAAAGATCAAGCACAAGAACAAGATGGATTAGCAGTTAGTCGCCGAGCCAGTTCAAGAAAGCCAAGTAAAAAAAAAAAAAAATACCATTTCCAGGTTTATCTCAGCTCGTTCATCATCATCCATGATCGATTTCAAAAGCAAACCATCTTCAGAACACCGTCTTCATTTTTGGTGTCTGTGTTCATGCCTCGTAGTCATTAACACTAATTTCTCTCCGTAGGGTGCGGTTGAAGAAATCCTCCATCTTTTTGCCGAGTTCGAATCTCAACTTACTCATCTACTCTAGAAATTCAAGCTGCATTGCAAAATGTGACTGATGCCCTTTAAACTGGACCATTTTCCAAGATCCTGAACAGGTCAAGAAAACTCAAGAGAGCCTTGCACCTCGTTTCCACTTACAGTTCTGAAGACGGTTTAGCCACTGGTCAAATGGCTGCTATTTCTAACTTTAGACAGGAGATTGATAAACTTGTAGCAAAGTTCAGAAATTGCAATGAGGAAACAGTCTGAGAAAGACTTTCAGGGAGGATATCTCTTGCTTAAAGAGTTGAAAGCCAGAGATGACCAATTTATGTTAGCCCAAATTGGAGGATCTTAACCTCACATACTTCTTAATTTAGAACCTGTATGGTAATTAAAAAAATTTTGTGAAACTAAATTGAAACTTTATATTTTCATTTTCTTTTTCTTTTTAGGAATTCAATTCATGTATGTTAAACTAAATAAAATTCTGCCATTAATGAATTCTGTATTTCAAATATCAAATTCACATCATAACGAAAAAGAAAAAAAAAAACAAAGAAGGAACACAGAAAATAGAATGGAAAATAGGACGAGATTTCATTTCCCACTCCCTCTTTATTTTAATTATAGACCTTCTAATTTTTATTTCAAAAGGAATCCAAGGCAAGGCAGGCAGCAAGTTTAAAGGACTTCAGCTCCAATGCGAAGGTAACAAGTTGTTCCAAGGTAGGAATATCCTTTCATTTCGAAAATTGTTAGATTGAATAAATCAAGGATTCCTTTCTTTCGTCTAAGAAAAAAGAAAATCCACTCTCTATTTCTTTGCATATTTCTCCAGTTCTACCCTTCCATTACATACGTAACCATTTTGCGATTCAATCTACTTAAACTTTTCAAATTTACAAAATGGGGATGTCCATGAGCTTCATGGGAAAAGGTTTTGTGATCTTCTTGCTAATTTTTCATTTTCACATAGTAATCTTTTTTTTTCCCCTTGCATATTAATGGTTTTCTTAATTCTTGCATTTGATTAAAATTGTTACATAACAAATACAATAAAGAGTTTCTGTTTCTTAGGCTTGCCTTCAAACCAGATGGTAGGTTTTGTTATGGGGACTCTCTACAAGCAATTTGTTGACCAAGATATTAAGAACGTTGAGGAATTCCACATGGCCATTCTTGATATATTCAAGTAAGATTACAAAGAAATTATTATTATTATTATTATTCTTGATATCTCAAGTGAGAGAGTCGGAAATCGAGTCTGCATCATCATCATGATCATGATTTAAAGTTGCTTACCATCCCAACCAACATCACTTATAAAAATTATCTTTTTTTTTTTTTTTAAAAATTGTGATTAGATCTAAATATACATATTACTTTTTGATTCTTGAAATTTTATTACTGTTTAATTGTTTACAGCGCATTCAACTCAGCATTGCCTGGTAAACATTATGATGCACCCTCAAGAAAAGAGATAGAGGCCAGTGACATTAACCTTACAATATTCTAATTAATTAATTCCCATTATCTCAAATAAATTTATATAATCATGTATAAAAAACTGTTCAATATTTCAGGCATGTTTTAGTTTTTGGAAACATGCTTCAGATGCACAAAGAAAAGAACTCTTCATTGAATTGATGAAGAAGAGCGTAAACCTTAGCAGGATAGATGACTCCGCCTTGGTCACCGGAGTAGTAACACCGCCGGCAGCAATGGCAGCCAAAAAAGCGGCGGAGAATCTGCCTCAGTTAAAGATATTAAAGGCTGTGCCAGACGTTGTCTTTGTGCCTGCAGCAACAGTATTAGCTCTTATCTCTGCTAAGCTAACAAAAAGGACGTTCTTTGGAAGTTCAGCATCTCCTTAATTCTAAAATAAATTGTCGTATAAATTATCTCGTAATAACTAAAGAAAATAATAAATTTCAGCTCTTTATAATTGCATTTAATTTTTTTAATTTTATCAATTAAATATATAATTTTTTATCATTAATTTTGCTCCGTTCATTTTCATTCAAAAATCTGATTTTTAAAGAAAACACGAAAAGATTTCAGATTTAAATAAACCAATTTTAATGCAATGCATGCATATGCATAAACTCCACGTAGAATGATTAAAAAGAAATGAAGTAGGGCATTCCACATGTCAAATCGTGTATTTAGTCTCTTTTCTTAAATATTACTAATAGCTATTTTAATTAGAGAATACAAGAAATAAAGAAAAAACTCAACTTTATACGAACTAATTTTCCAAACAAAAGATGGAATAAAATTGCAGATTGATATTTACATATATGTTCAACTCAATTAATTAATCCTTAATTATGAATTAATTGGTAAATTTTCTTTTTTTTTTTTTCTTCATTTATATGTGTTGTAGAGTTAAATCTTGTAAACAATTTTTTGCTAATTTAATTCATTCCCATTCTCTCTTTTCATGCAAGTTTAATATCCTCTTCAAATGAAGGGGGAGTCTTAATCTGCTTATAATCAAGAATTAGAAAAGGTAAAACTGAAATTAATATTAAATTTTAAAAACTGGTAACATGATTTAGGAGTACAACAAAAAATTCATTTATTCCAAAAGCAATGTATGTTTCGAGAAATTATTAATCAGTTCAAGGGCACTTGGATCGACCCTTGGAGTTCTTCTTGTCTCTATAGCAAGGGCATTCTGATTTGTTTCCATAGGTTCCTGAAGGTACACATTTGCACTCTTGGCAGCATATTCCACAATACTTCAAGCACCTATCCTTATATCCTGCATTGCCACACCTTGTTCCGCACTTCAAATCACAATCACCTAATTTCACCAAAAAATAAATATAAGTACCTATTTATTACTCCAAAATGAAAAAAAAAAAACTGATTTTTGATTAGCTTAATTTAATAATCTTACTTGGAGCAGCCGTGATAGGTGGTGGTGCATCCACATAGGGTGGAGGTGAAGCCATGGCAATTTGAAGTAAAGAGGAGGAAAGAGCCAGTGAAAGCATGAGGAATGATACAAGCAAGAGCTTCATTTTAGTTATTTTGATTGATATTTTACACTTCAAGAAATAGTGCTAACTAAGGTGATGAGAATTAGGTTAGGAAGCTATGGGGCTGAAAGATTTTAGAGGAGTTTTTATAGTGGTGCATTGAAGGTGGAAGTCATGTGGAAATTTGAAGCAAAAGGGTATTATTTATTAACAAAATTAAAAGGCAAATGAACAATTTCATTACAGTCTGTAATTAAGGAGGCACTTATTGGGGAGGGCATTATAGATTTTTGTCTTGATAGCTTATTATATTTCTACTCAGGTTTATGCTATACATAGGGAAGTTTGCAAGTACCTTCCTGAGGAAGGAGATAATTCTTTTTTAAGGTTAATTAATTAGGTTTTGACTTAAACTTGTAAAGTTCTGATGATTTATACAATTTTAGTGTCAACAATTTGAAAGTGTACAAGCTGTAGTGGCTTCTCCGATGTATCCCATTTGCATATGTTTATTGCTCTTTTTTCCCTTTTCCTTTCTGGCTCGCCAGAATCTCTATGTAACATGAAAAGTAATTTCCAACTTCAAGTTAAAAGGGAACAAAGATATGAAAACTGATACAGGGATAGAGAATATTGACTCCAGGCTGTGGCATCCCCCAACTTGCACTTATTTAAGTTATTTCCCTTTTATATGTGTTGGAACCAGAGGCAGAGAGTAGAAAGGCAATGGAAGGTTCCAGGTAATTGGACTCAACTTCCTCAGATTCCTCTTTAAATATTTTTTTATGTTCAAAATAAAAATAATAATAAAAAGAGTTAATTGATTTTACTGTCACCTGAGGACATCAAAAATCTCTTTATATGGATGATACTGAGCTTGGAACTTTCTTTTTAAAATTCCAATTTATCAGTAGTCATTAGAGGAAAAAATTAGAAGTTTAATGAAACAAATTATATAACTAGCAGACAACAAAACTTAGAATTCAATGGCAAGATGCACAAGTAGTTTCATTAACAACAATGTGAAGTCTTACAGCAGAATATTTTATATTCAAGCATGGAACAATTTAAATACATCGGACTAGCGATACTGAAGATGCAAACTTATATACATTCAAACTGCTGAGAGTTGTGGCAGTGTTAAAACGAGAAGGAAGCACGTCTTTGAAACAGATAGAACTCAGGCTTTGACACGTACTATAAATTCTTCCCAATAACTGCAAAACAAAACAACATTAAAATGTCAATCCACATAGATACATGTATGCATATCTATATATGTAATATGATGAAAAATAAACAAAAAGATACCAATGTCAACCTCCCAAACTAGAGGAAACACGTATATTTTGACCATAAGAATGTTCTTTGGCAGAGCGACTGGAAGCGAGTAAATTGACCTGCAGAAGGCCCTCAAGAATTACAGCTGATAGTAGCAATCTTTAAAATAGTATATGACACAAACGTAGGTAGCAAAGGAAAATTAGTGAAGGAAGTTACCTTCACGATCTCACATTTGGCGCTTGGTCGCCTGGAGGCAGCTAGGACACTCATGTGAAATAGCTGTTTTCAAGAACACCATGATAAGTGCCAAAACAAAGCAGTATACGTGAAAATTTTATCTAACAATTAACTTCTACTGTTGTTTTTGGTACTTGCAATGGAAACTAGTGCAAAACTAAAAGAAAGGACGAACTAGACACAAAAGCACAGCAATGTGATTTCTGACTCACAGTAGTCATTAGTTAATACAGAAAAGTTATGTTTTCTTGGTTTGTCGCATAGGAAATTACCCTATAAGGATCGCTTCTTAAAGACTGCACAAATAGAGAATTCCCCGAGTCATTATCCTGCAAAGGAATAAGCACCAGAACTCTTAAACATCGGTCATGGACAAGTCATAAACAGCAGAAGTGGATGCAAGTAAATGCTCTAAAAGGATAAAACCGAAATTAATCAACAGGCATACCTCCAAATAAACATCCTTAAGTCGCCTTCCAGTTTGAGCACAGCACACGCGAACAACGTTTTCATCGCAGCTACCACTTATGATGTAATCCCTCCCATTCATGTAATAGGAGCGAGTATAATTATGAGAACTTCCTGTTGAAGCTATCTCAAAGTTCATGTGAACCCTACCATCTACTACCAGAAGTTGTTTGACCTGACAGAAGTTAACAGTGGGATATTATCTTGAACTCAGTGAAAGAAGCCAACAAGTTTGTTATTGCTGTGTTAAGGTGGCATGCCTACATCCTAAGTGGTAAACAAGGAATTCTGAGATTAGTAGGGAACATCTACTGTTAGATGTGTTGACGACATTGGAGTAGTGAAATTATGCTCATCTTATCAAATCCTTTGATAAGATTAGGGACTCTACACCCACACGATGATTTAGAATTTTCTTTATCCAGTAAGTTACATGGCCCAACTGAATATATACATGCATGATAGATATGAAAATACCTCATTGTCAACAGCTGAAACGAGCAGATATTTGTCATCAGGAGAAAAGCAAACCATCACATTTCCTCTTGAACTTGAAGCTGTATAACAAGGCCTCTCTGGTTTTTGTCTCAAATCCCAAAGCTTGACATCATGGTCAAATGACGAAGTAGCAAATAGGAAGGGAGAACAGTGAGCAAATTTAGCAACATTAATGGGTTCTCGATGCATATTAGTAAACAATTGTATGCGTCTTCTGCTATTAATGTCATATAGAGCAACATCCTTTGAATACCCACTGGCAAGAAACTGATCATCTGTGGAATTGACATGAACAGAAGTCAATGGCTCAAAATCATCAAAACTGACCACTCCTGTCATGTAATTTATATTTGCAACTTTTGGTGGCATATGATTGATGTCAAACAGCTTCAAGGAACCATTATCAGAACCAGCTAGCAACTGTTCAAAGCATACAAAAAGCCTTCAGCAAAAATTGAACTTCTAAGAATCAAAATGAAGCAATAAAGTAGATGTCCTTGCCATTATAGCATTTATTACTTCCAAAGACAAGTTCTAGCAATAAATTATCTATCCTATTTATACAATTCTAGAATCTTTTAGGTGAAAGCATGCAACCGGCCGATTTCCCTCATCCAAAGAACAAATGTAAAATATTTCGATCTTTAAATTGCTGCGGAAAATATACAAGATACTTCTGTTGGAAATATCACCTAAAAATCCATCGAGTCAAATCAACCATATCCAAAGACAACCACAATTTATTGTTGAACCATATTGAAGCTACGAAACCAAACACGAGTTCCTCAGAAACAGATTAAAGAGAAGGGTGGAAAGTGCAAGACAAAAGTATTACAAGCCTAAAATGCTTTATGGAAATGGCATACCTTTGATGGATACATTTTGAGCCAACAAAGACCCAGAATACTGTTCATTGCACCAGTGGAAGGAACATAACCAACAGTCTTCCCATTTTCATGATTAATGACAACTACTTCACCATCTAGAGTTCCAAAAACCATAAGACTGGAATCAGATGGATGATATTCGAATTGTCTAGGGCGAAGATGCTTACTTCTTTCTTTATGCAGATGGCTAAAGCTAGACAAAGGGTGCAAGAGGGGCCATGCAGCAGAACCCAGTTTGGCAGCAGCAAGAGATCGCGGAAAGAAAAATTGACTCTTTCCATAAGGATATTGCTGCTTTGTCTTCTGGAAATTTGGGCACGTACCACTTGCTCTCGTTTCACGTTTCTGCAGGATACTGACAATGCTTTCTTTGTATTGTCGGTTATAGGGTAAGTACTCATAGAATTTTGAAGAAATGATCTTTGCCATTTTCTTGTCCAGCTTTCCAATGGGCAAATTATCTAAAACCTCCAAATGAGGCAATGAAGCAATTATATACTCCCTATAATGTTTCTCAAAGCAGATAGGCGATGGGTGGTGTGAACTGTAAATGTTCTTTAACTTAGTACAGTTTTTCTTCAAATCCCACACGCATCCACCTTCAAGGAACTCATTTTTGTCTTCAATCTATCATTCGCCAAAAGAAACCTGTTAGACAAGCTGAAAAAATCCATCACCAAACATCTATATTTTAAACTTTTCCCCTCCTAAGCATTTAATAAGCTTACCTCATTTTGCAACTTGACTTTTCCATTCAAATTAGGAAGCATGCTGGATGATAGTTCCAGCAAATCTATTCTTTGCAGGCAGCTTGAAATTTTATCTTCAGTAGTGACTGAAAAGTTATCAGTTCCTCCATGAGCCTCATTACATGTAAATGCATTTTTGGGAGAAAGCAAGTCACAACATGACATTGCATGAAGAGCATAAATAGGAGTGTCAGCAGCATTGACAGGCAGCAGTTCAATGGATGCACCTCTATCCAACTGAGCTGAACCAAGTCTCTCACTTGCAGCATTTGCTTCGTTACCAAATGATGCAGGACATGGCCCTGTGTCCTTGCAACACAAGCAATTTTGGAATCGTAGTTCTAGCAAAGAAGGAAGTTTCAATAAGGCAGCAGTGGTTGTCCAGAGATCAACCACTCTTGTCTCACACATTGAGAGACGCATCAGATTTGGCATGGAAGAAAAACAGTCCCTGTGCAAACTAGCGATTGAAGTACAAAAATCCAGATTTAAGGTATGCAATCGCATAAAACTTCCAACCATGTTGAGTTTTTGGATGTGAGTGGACCTCAAGCTTAAAATTTCACAAGATAAGCCATGGTGACTTAGATCCCTGGAAAGATCCCACAAATAAGGATGTTAAAGTATGATTTAGATAGAGAATACCCCACCTTTCCTTTCAACCTTTTGAAGCTTAGTTAATTGGTCACTAGACTCACTACATGATATAATGTTTCCTTAGCAAAAGATGATGCTAGATATGCTTTTCATAGAAAGACAAAATTAACTGCCATGAACCCAGAAAAACACAGGACATAAATGCTGGGGCTCTGTAAACCGCTGAAGCAGGATACTGGGATCCTTCATAAGGTCCTCACTTGAGCATTCAGATCTTCACAATTGTTAACCAATACAGAAAGCGCCCACTAGCCGTCCTAATAGTCTTTCCACTCAAATTCTAAAAATATAATGGCAGAGGTTCTTTTCAAGTTATTTTAAGTGATAATCTCATCTCTTAAAACTCACAAAGTGATTAGAACTTCTAGCATCAGCATCATTTTTCTCTCTCATCTTGTTCTTCTTCTTTTTTTTCTTTCTTAAGGGTTGGAAACTTGAAAACAGCAGAAATATATCAGGTAAAGGAAAATAAATAGAAGATAATGCATTATGATTATGATAAAATGACAAAGACAATAAGGACAAGCAATAAGCAGAATGGTGATACCAACCATAAGAAGTCCTCTTCCAATGACATTTCCTGAAGATCAACAACTCTGAGTTTTAGATTAATTGCTCGCAACAAGGAAAGAACATATTCTTCCTTCAAATTGCAATGTGATTCATTGAGTATGTCGACTGCATCAATATCAGAAGAGTCTACTGCCAGGAACACATCGATCAGAGGAGGAATATCATCATTCTTGAGCTGATTTAGCAAAACATCAATGGTACATTTTTTCTGGAAGAACTTCTGTATTGTGGCCTAAATAAAAGATGAAAAGTTATGCTTGCCACAATAGTCCCTTCAATGCAAAAACTGTGCAAGTTTGTTACTGGATCCAGTGAAGCAAAGATGGTTGATAGTTGAGGAGAAGAAAGCTAAGTTTCATTATTGCTATCAAGTTAGGACCATAAGTATTATTTCAGAGAAATAAATGCACCTCCCAAGGCCAAAAAAAAAGGAGCAGCTCGCTGCTTTAGGAGGTGGGAAAAAACTAACTTTAGAAAAATCCAATCAAAGCAGAAGACAGTGCAACATATGGCCCTTCATTCATTTCTGAAAGATGGTTTAAGAATCCTATCAATGCAAGCAAAATGATTCTACACTGACAACCAACTTTATCCAAAAAATATCAACCAACTTAATTGATAAAAAAAACAAGTGGACAGCCTTAGTCAGTTCAAAGTAGTAAACATCAGATCCCACAATCTAAAGCAGCCTGAAAGGGATAAAGGCAGATGAAGGGGTGCAATATCCTAATAAACGAAACATTGTTCTCTATTAAACATGAGGACGGGAAAAAAATTGATGATGAAAGTTTAATTTAAAAGACCTTAGAGAAGCATGATAGTATGACAGAATTGGGTGGCACCTCATGCCTCCTGCAAGAATCAAGATACCTAGTACAAAAACAAGAACACAACGTGAGAATCAATAAGAATCTAAAAGTATAAGGATTCAGAGAGCGAAAACCACTATCAACACTAGCATTAAGAAATCAAGGTTTTGAAAATACTTCCAACTATCAACCAATGGAACGTGTCCAAACATGAAACATTCTACAAAACAAAAGTATTTGAAGCTAGGATAGTAACAATTCCACAAATTTAACTTTGCCAAATACCAATAAAGGCAACAATAAGACACATATTTTCATTGAAACTAGAAAATTTTATAAAGAAACTCAGTTGGCCAGTAAAAAGATAAAAAGTTCCAGAAATTTTGAAGTATGATTCTTTTTTTTTTTTTTTTTTTTTTTTGGAGGGGTATGTGAAATTGTACATTAATTCAATCATTACTTATCAATCAATCCAACTAGCTGATAGTAATAGTTCAGTTGATGTCGCTATGAATTTTGAAGATTCTTCCCGCTACTGATCAGAGAAAAGGAAGAGATCAAAGTGAAGGTTAGCTTTGTGTAAACTAATTTATGCAAAGGTACCAGCTTTGAATCTGAAATAGAAAAAGAAAATAAAAAAACATGCTTTTGCTTTGTGGGAGTCCACAAAGGATCTCTCTCTTTTGCTAATTTCAGTCATTTATGTAAAAAAGCTGTAACAATTGCCAACACTTTCTCTAAGCACTTGTCACCTGCTACTATTTTCCTTTGCCTCTTTTGGCTAATTTCATTCGTAACTCCCATCATTGGTTAACCTCCCAAAATATCACGTCTAAATTTCTCTTGAAAACTGTACCAAACCCACCAATCCTTCAACTCTTAAATCCATGATTCAGTAGGAGAAAAAAAAAAAAAAACAGAACACAGACAAGAAACAAGAGAACCCAGAAGAGAAAAATTAAAGAAAAACAGAGAAAGATTTGATTAGAGATCAATATCGTACCGAGCTTCTAAGGTGGAGATATCCATGCAAATGATTCGTGACTGTAGCTTTGCTTCTAGTTCTTCACATTAATGGCGAAAAAAATGAAGTCAATGGATCTAAGACACGGGAATTATTGCTAACAGTGTCAAAAACACATGTCGAATGGATAAGCACACCTGTTCTTAATTCTAAATTCTAACATTACTCAGTACAAGAAGAGAAAGTGAAATTTCAACCAATTCTCTGAAAAAAAAAAAATCAATAAATAAAGATTCGGCCAAATAATATTCTACAAGATTACCTTTAGGAGTTAGGACCATGATCAAATGGCCCTTAAATATTTGAGTCACGCAATTATAATAAAAATATTTTTTAAAAAAAATTATATTTATATTCATATTTATTATTATTATTTATTTTATTTATTGAATGATAACCAATTATTTAATTTGCTAAATATAATTGATTTTCTAATTTAATTTGTTACTATTTCTTTATCTAATTAATCTTCTTCTGTCTTATAAATGTAATGTCCTATAGATATAATAAATTTAGAGAGGACAAGTTGTCGGTTTCGATTCCTTTCATTTAGTGGTCCTTTATGATCTATATATGTATTTTTTTTTTTTTTATTCAGAGAAATGTGTAAAAACAACTCAACTTTCTTTCATTTTCCTGGAAAAAATAATTAAAACTAATTTTTTTTAATTGCTGAGGGAAATGAATTGTAAACTTTCTTAATTATATAAAGTGAATACCACCAAGTTAACACGTAAATATTATAATCTTCAATCATTGTATAATTTTCTATATTAAAAAATGAATTAAGTTAAATTATTTTAGTGGATCGTTTGTGGCTTTATTTTTGTCACGATTTGTCAAATCAATGCCCAACTAGTGGGGTGTTGACAATATTATTAATATAAAAACATAATTAATCATGTTAGAAACTGAAAATAAGCTCCAATAATTTTTGGAAATACGTTAAAAAATACTTATTTCTCAATTTTATGCATAAAAAAATAGAGAAGAAAATAAATAAAATTATTTTTTGAGTATTTTTTAAAAGTTCAACTGCATATAAAATTAATTAGTTTTTTGATTTTGTATTTATTTTAATAAATTAATATTTTCCAACTAATTATCCACCTTCTTTATTATTAATTGAAATGTTTTGATCGGTCCTAAAAGTGATTATTGGTATTTAAAAAGAAGAAAAATGGGTTAGTGGTAGAATAATGGCATTTTCACTAATTAAAAATTAAAGTATAAAGTTATATTTTTAAGCCTTCTGTATTTATTAATAATTAGATATGAGAAATGATCGGAAAAGACTAGGAGTTCTCCTAATCCATGCCTCAATAACTCTCATCTTTAGTTAAGGATGATTAGTTAGATCATGAACAAATGATTTGGTCTATCAATTGACTAATGATAATTCTTTTGAATTATACTATAATAAAAGATAATTAATTAAAATGTACCATTACTGAAGGATAATATTGAAGCTAATTAGGCAAAACATTTATACGATTTGGTCAAAATGCTTAACCACTCTTTTACGTGTCGTCCGTGCGTGTGGCCATGATTATATTTTGCTTGGTTTGGTAGGATAAATGTTACTACTTAAAAAAAATAAAAATAAAATTTGATTCGTATAATCAACAATTAAGCCATTTAATTGACCTTAAATAAGAAAATAAAAAATCACTCCCTCGGCATAATAAATTTAAATATATATATATATATATATATATATATATATATATATATAAAAATAAAAATTTGGAGGAGAAAGCAATTTGTAGAAAAAGACAGATGCAAGAAAGAAAAGTTGTGAAGCACTTTTGCCACGCGAAGGAAACCGACTTTCCTATGATATCTTATGGAAATTGAAGAGGATTGTACATTGGCCAACCATAATTAGGCAATTAGCCTATTATGATGGCTTAATTAAGTTTATTAATTGACTTGGTCAATTGATCAACTAACAACTAATTATAAAATAGTGAATTTCCATTTTAGACATTTTAAAATTATTTTTTATTTTTTTATATTTTAATAATATTTTTTCAAAGTTTAAAATTAATATTTTATAATATATATTAGGATGCTTTGTTAATATTATCATGGTTTTAATTAATGATATGGCATTTGTGTCACGTGTGTAGTAAGTACTCTGTTAAAAAACTTTTTTTTATAATAATTACAATGAAAATCTAATATATTAACTACATTAAAAAAAGATATTCCATATTTTCATAATTTTTTTTCCATTAATTATGATTTGAGAGAGAAGAGAATAAAAAAAAGAAAAACTATGTATTAGATATTCCATATAACGTATCAATTTAAATTGGTAAAGTAACGCCCTTCTTCTGCATATATAATTTATATAATTATCAATGGCTTCAAAGGAATAATAAAATGTTTAATTGCACTACTAATATAAGAAAATTATATTTTGCCATAATATATAAATGCTTGCATTTTTTAGAAATGCATAATCTTATTTTTTATCTTTTGTCTCTATTATATTGATATCAATTTTTTATATTTTTCATTGTTTTTTCTATATATTTTGAGTTTAATATATTGCTTCCGTTTCAATTTTAAATTTTGTTTCAATTTCACTACAATTTAACCTTTATATCAATTTCACTTTCAACTTATCCTAAATTATAATTAAGATTTAAATATAAAAAATATATTCACTCTTCACTTTGGCTTAAATTAACTTAATATATTTCATTGAATGAAAGAGTTTAGGTTAATAATAACAACAATCTCTGTTATTATTTTTATATTTTTAAATCCTTTCTTTTGTTCATAATAAGTAATATT
This sequence comes from Jatropha podagrica, assembly GCA_947857235.1. Classification (NCBI taxonomy): domain Eukaryota; kingdom Viridiplantae; phylum Streptophyta; class Magnoliopsida; order Malpighiales; family Euphorbiaceae; genus Jatropha; species Jatropha podagrica. Next base: position 21,086 of record CANUEP010088350.1, read on the forward strand.
TAAAAATTAATTATTTAATATATGAACTCTTTTTTTAAGAAAAGAACATAATTATTATTATAATTTGATTTTAATATAAATTTTAAAATAATTATAAAATCTAAACAAAGCTATTATTATTTTATCTGACTCCTAAATTATTAGAAATTACAATATTTTTTATCAAAATGGAATATAAGAAATAATTCTGCTCTATTTTTTTTTTTTTTAAAAAAAACATTCATGTATCAAAAAATTAAATTTTAAATATTATTTATTATTAATTAAATAAATAATATAAAAATATTAAAAATAATAATAAAGATCGTACGATTAATCTAAACTCTTTTATTCACAAAGATATTAAGTTAATTTATTTTTTATTTATAATTTAAATTTTAATTATAATTTAGAGCGCTATCAAAACAAAATGTTAAAATTTAAAATGAAATTAGTATAAAAATCAAATTTGAGTAAAATTTTACAATGATTCATAATAATACATTTTCATTGTATGTAAAATAATACATAACAATAGAAGGTCAAATTGGAGTGAAAGTAGGAAAAAAATTAACATGAGATACATCAAGGTAAAAAATAAGGATAAAATTATGTCTTTTTAAATAAAAAATGAAGAAAAAATATTGATGTTAGCCCACCAACAAGAATATATATTCATTGTATTGTATTGGATGCAGAAAAAAGCTTTACCTGAACAAAGAAAATCTTTAACCCTAAAATGGTAGGGCACTGACCAAATGCAGGAATCAAGATAAACAATCATGCCATCAAATCAACTTCCTTTACTTTCTTTTCCTTTTTGATTCTTTTTTTCCATAATTGCATTGCCTTTGCTTTTCTCTATCAAACTGTAATTTTTAGATAACAAACAACCAGAGATACTACTTTTTTTTTCCCCTCTTTTAAGCTTTTGTTAGTTTTTAACTGAAACAATTAAAGAATAAAGCCAAACGTATGAAAAAGCAAACGCAACAATAACAGGCTGTTAAGAAAAGAAAGAAAGGAAAGAACAAAAGAGGAGGAGAGAGAGAGAGAGAGAGAGAGAGAGAGAGAGAGAGGCTCCCAATAGGATAATCCAAAATAGATAAAATGACAGTGAATAGAAAACTACAAAAATACAGAGTTTTCCCCCACACAGCTCTCCCTCCCTGTCCCTCAAAGAATACTGAATACAAAGCAAATGTGGTTAATCCCCAGGCAGAAAAAACCAAACCACTGGCCAGTAAGATATAACAATAATTTAACAAAACAATGGTAATCAAATAAAAATATCAAATGTGAGTCCGAAAATAAAGAAGAAGAGCATGTGGGGGGCAAAAGATTAAAATAATTTAACACCAAATAGCAATAATTGACATTATAAAACATATCTCTCTGTTTTGATCTCTAGAAGATCAAAGCCATTGCTGCACATACCAATGCCAAGCCTCCGAGCATCTTCTGTACTGACCTTGTCGATTCTGCTCCGCTCTGCAATTTTCGATTAAAAAAAACAAATTCATTTTCACAATCCAGATGTTAAGAAAAATAAATAAACTTGCATAAATTTCTACTTTAATAATTATTCACGAGAATGTTGTTGACTCTCCCTGTTTGGGAGTTAATGATCTGAAATTCGGATGTTGAAATTTCAATGTTCGGTTTAGAGAAACAATAAATAGACATTCATTAGAAAACCATTAGCCTGATAATTATTCGATTCAAGATAGATCTCCTCCTTACTGGAAGTGAAACCGCTCTGTGCCACAGATTTTTATTACTATTGCATTAAAACCTTTCATCAACAGTTATAATTTTATTAATTAAAAGGACTTGCCTACTGCACTAATAAAATTAATCACCTCCATATTCATGTTCTGCAGATCCACGGATGACACAGTGGAATTCACTATCAATTGTACTACACTGATGGGCGTGAATCTTACGCGCCACGGTTCGCGTTCATCTCATTAGAGACAATCGCTTACCAGAAGCAGTACGTGAGAAGCAGCACACTTTGCTTCCACTAAGCAGTTACAAGGCAGCACCGACATTTAGCATTTGAATAATGGATTAACTTGAGGAGCAGTAATCCAGTCATTTTAGGAAATTCAAGCATTCTTCGCTAATCTAGGCTCGTTACTATAGATCACTAACGATATCTAGATTTTTTCTAGTGCTAAAGAGGGAAAACACAGACCATGGATCCTTGCATTAAAGTCAGATCTGGAGGTGCATTGCACTCCAGCGCATGTCAGACAGTAAGCGAATCGGAAAAACAATTAAAACAAGCACTGGCAAGTAGAAAGTACCTCATCGGCCACAGAAGCGGGACCAGGAGAGCTGGCGTCAAGGCTCGGTCCAGGTGCCTCCGTCGGTGGAGCAGGTGGACTCGACAACTCCGGACCAGGAGCAGGTGAAGCAGCGTGCTTCTTCGACTTTTTCTTGGTTGGAGTCGGTGCAGGAACATCCGCGGTTGGCGCGGCCACTGGAGCTGAAGGAGCAGTTTCCGGAGGAGAGCTAGTTGGTGGAGTAACTGGTGCTGGTGATGGAGGAGATTTTGCTGGTGAAGGAGAGCTCACGGGAACTGGAGCAGGTGGTGAACTAACAGGAGCGGCGGCAGGTGTTGGAGTAGCTACTGGAGTCGCAGCCGGAGCTGGCACCTTCTGTTTGGTCGGAGAAGCTGCTGGTGTCTTCGCTGGTGGTGAAGATACTGGAGCTGCAACAGGAGCAGGTGATTTGGGTTTTGCCGGTGCTTTAGCAGGTGCAGTTACAGGCGCTGCAGGAGTCACCGGAGTAGCAGTCGGTGCTGCACCCGGAGCTTGGCCACCGACGCTGGCGACAATGATGCACATTAATGCAACAGAAAGAACGCTTTTGCGATCCATCTTAGCAGGAGAGAGAGAGAGAGGGAGAGAGGGGAGAAAGTTCGAGACTGCGAGTTAAAGCTGAATTAGTGAGAACGGCATATATAGAGGCCCCCTTTTCCTTAAAAAATAACGGACAGGTTTAGATAGATCTGGATCGTTTAACAAAGGAGGGACCCACTTAAGAGCCGTTTGATTAACGAATAAAACTTTTGGACCCCACAAAATTGATATCAAACAAGAATGTGGCGCTTGACACAGTCTGGAAGGAGGGACCACAAATGTACAAATCTCGGTGTATCAACGCATGTGATTATGGAGTCTTTGATTAAGTAGTAAACGCGTGACACGTCACTAATATACTTTGATTAGGGATTTGTTACGCTTATTAACAGTACGATTCTCTGCTGGGATTGGTCTGGTGTTTTTTTTATCAAGGGGAATTGATACAGCTGTGAGTATTGAGGTGGGGACGTTGCCAGTTTCACAACCAAATCATAGATGGCCACGTGGGGTATTGACAATAATTGTTGTGGAAGTATGGGTGACTTTAGTTGTATTTTCGGCCCACCGCCAAAACGTGGGGCCCTGGTGGAAACGCTGTCTCGGGGAGCGTGTCTTGTAACCCAGTTTACTTTTACGTTTTGGGCACTTTCTTACGATTTTTGTAAAGCGAGAAGCGAGAACTGAGAACCTGTCCGTCTTATTTTTATATTTTGGGATTTTGCTTCTGCGATAATACAAGTTGGACTAAAAAATTTTAGGAATGAGATGGATAAAAAAGCAAGTGTAATTTTATTTATTATTTAACGTAATATAATTAAAATAAAATATCAATAACATGTGATCTAATTAGTCTTTACGGTAAATCTCAAGTTTTAATCTTTTGGATTATAAGAGTTTTTAAATTTAAATTTTATTGAATACAAGAGCTTTTACCATTTTAATTAGTCAAAAATTATGTAATTCATAATATTATTTCAGGCAATTGATTAGGGATAGCATGGATATGGTTCGGTCGATAAGTGCAATAGAGAATATATACATATGTCCAAATTCAATGGACTCAATGGGTACTCATTACCCATAGATATTCATGAGTATCTATTATTTGCAAATACTCATTTATTTATACATTTAAATTGTTTAAAAAAATTAAATTATATTGAATCAATAAATAAAAGAACTAAAAAGAATAAAAATGTCTTTCATTATTCAAATCAATCTATATTTTTCAAATTATTAAAATTATAGAATTAATTTAAATTATTCAAGTTACAATTATTTTACTTTATTAAATATTTTATAAACAATTTAAAGAAAATAATCAATTTTCAAACCTTTCAGGATTTTGGATATCTAGTTAAGGTATTACTCAAATCTAAATTTTAGGGTTCGATTCGAGATCAAATTTGGGTTTATAATAATAATACTCGCACCTTATCCATACTCAAAATAAAACTTTTATATTTTACTCAAACCCAATCAAAACTCTAAAATTTGAGTTTGACTGGATTTAAATCGGGTGTATACCCATCAAGTCGGGCTAATTTTGTTATCCCTACAATTGATCCTTCTAATGAATAAAAAAATAAAAATAAAAATAAATTTTAATTATAAATTAAAACAATCAACCAAATAGGATAATAAAAGTCATGCATTTACATTCTGAATAATGTGTGGACATATGACTAAATTATTTTAAAAAAATAATGATTCTCTATTGAAAACAATTTTTTTTAATTCCAAAACAACTTAACTTTGCAGAAAGAAATTTGGTTTTTAGAAATAACTTGAAACATTTTTATTTCATTGTTGTAGATATAAAAAATAAAAAATGCAGAAAGAAATATGTTAAAAAAAAAACTGTTTTAGGGAATTAAATCTTACAATGTAATACGAAAATAAGTAAAGAAATTTTTGTACATAAAGAGAAATTAAATATTTTGCTCATCATATGCAATTGTAATAAAAAGAAAACTTGTTTGGTGAGAATTTTAGGCAATTGTTTTTATAATAAAAACAAAATATTATATAATTTTAGGCAATTATTTAGTGACTCATAATAAAATATAATATAATAAGAAATATTTTTTTATGTGTATGTATAATTAGATATAGTGCATTCGTTAATAGTTATTCTTCCATTTTATAATGTACAAGGAAAAATTTTCTTTATTAGAATTAATAATACAATATGATAATATATATATTACCATATGCAATTGTAACTCGAGATCTCCAATTATTGATTAAAAAAAAAAAAAAAAAAAGAAAACTTGATCGAGATCTTCAAGTAACAGTTCCAGTTATTAATTAAAACTGAATTATAATAATAATATTACAAAATGATCAATTGCAATAACATAAACACAGGAAAGCTTACTAGGATATATAAAATATATATATATATTTTATTTAATGAAATCACCTATTGTATAATTTTACTAGTTTAAGAGTTTAATTTGCCAACTTAAAATTTAAGACGCTACTGTATTTTTCCTTTTTCTTTTTGGTACAATTCAAATGTCAGTTCATCTATTGGGCTGTGTGTGTGTGTCTGTGGATAGAGAGACGGCGAGTTGTGAAGCTCCTTCGTGAACGGCAAAGCCCAATATATGTAGACGCATAGCCTTTGGATGAATTCGGGCAATGCCCAATGAGAACCATTCCTAATTCAGCCCAATGAGCTCAGAAAACTCGGACGCCCAAGTCCTAGAAAGTCCTTGAGCCCAATAACACTCCAGTTCACTTTGGACAGATGATATCATAATTATTTGTATAATATATTAAGTTGAAAATTTAACACTAACTCAAAAAAACAAGATTAGGGTTTTAAATTTGTATTTATGCATCATCGTTCTTCTGTCTTTCACCAATGAAATATTCACAAACATTAAGGTTTTAACATCTTCCAATGCTTCAAGAAACAAAGAAGGCATCCATCTTGTTAATATTTGTTGTGATGTACACATTGTCAAGAAATGAACTAAACATAAACTATGTAATTCAAAACTTTCTTTGTTTCATGCATTCATATTATTAAATTAAGTTCCAAAGCTTAAAAGATGGGAGTAATCATTATTTTCATATAGTTTCTTGAGACCAACCCACACTTGTACTTGAAACAACTTGGATTTTGGGATTTCTAATTGGCTTCTTTGTGTTTAAAACAAACAGAAAAGTAACTTTTTAAGTAGAGTATGTTCAATACCAAGGCATGGAGGGGACCAGGCAATGCCATAAGTTTCTTTGTTCTAAAGAGACCTAAGATATGGTGAGCCACTGAGCATCATCATTCATGACTGACATATTGTATTAATTGTAGATCCTCTACCTCTATCTCTATCTCTATCTCGGCAATTCAATTTCTTTTCCAAGTTTTGTTTTGAACTTTGTGATTTTGTATATTTGAATCACATTATTAATCCACCTTGATACTAGCTGATGATTAGTTGTTGATATGTATTGTTCTAGAAAAGAATTGTGCATTTTTACTTGAGGAATTGACTGTTTACACCTAACCTAACCTAAAGTAAAATTCAAAATAAATAACAATTTCTGTATGTATTCATTCATCAACTTAGATATTTCTGTATGTATTTCCTCTATAAAATATCCTTATAATCTCTAATGATAGATGTCATTCCAACACCAAAATTTAAACCATAGTTGGCATCTTTTGTTCCTCACTACATTCCAAAACCTCCATCAGAGTACGAACTTCATTTTTTTTTTTTTTTTTATGACACCTTTTGAAATGGAGAATTCACTTAACTGCACTTCTTCTTCTTCTTCTAAGATCCTCCCAAACCCAACATGCAAAAACCCTTTTTGCTTCTTTTGCGCCATGAATGATCCCAACCCGTCTCTCAGGAGATCCAAAATTACCAAATGTTTCAAAGAAATGCCTCTAAGAGATGACCGAGAACATGTCTTGGTCTTAAGTGGGTTATGGAACATCGCCATGACTCAACCAAACGACCGTGAATTCCCATCTCTAGGCATCCTTGAATGCATGGCGAAACTTATAAACAAATGCATCAAAGATAAAGAATGGCTTCTTAGAGACCAAAACGTTTATATTCCTTACTATGCAGCTCACATAATTGGTTCTTATACCATGAACAAGACTGAATTTGCAGAGAAAGCAATTAATTCAGGTGTAGTTTTGCCTCTAATGGAACTTCTTAGGGGAAAAATCACATGGGTAGAACAAAGAGTTGCAATCCGAGCACTAGGTCACTTGGCTAGCCATGAAAGAGCATTCGAAGCTATTGCTAATGAGTTTGAAGGGGAGATTGTTGAATTAGCTATAGAAATAGCTAGTGATTGCTCAAAAACAATCTATAAAAAGTTTCTTGGTGTTAAAGGTAGAAAAAGATTGAAATATCATCGCGACTTGCTCACAAGAGGGATTGGAGGGGAAGAGATAGAGAACAGAAAGGCAGAAGAATGGGCAAATCAGTTACAGTGTTGGTCTCTTTATCTCTTAAATTGTTTTGCATGTAGAGAAAGGTCAGTTAATATTATGTGCAAGAAACAACAGTTCTTGAAAGATTTGTGTGGCATGTGGGGTGGATTAGGCAACAGAAAATCACCTGGTGGGATTGGCCTTATAAGAAGTTTATGCAATACAACAATTGGTAGAGAACGTATAGCTAATATAGAAGAAGTGATAGTGGGTCTATGCAACAAATCAAGAACTTGTGATTATTGGCGATATATGGCTATTGATTCCCTCCTCTTATTGCTTAAAGATACAAATACAAGATATAAAGTTATAGAAACTGCAGCTTTGTTTCTTGCTGATTTGGTTGAGCTAAAAAGCTTAAAAGAAAGAAACAAAATTGGAGAAACAATTACACAAACATTATTGCAAGATTATTATAAAATCAAATATGGAGGCTTGAAATTGAAGAGCCCAATTGCAGAGGACGCATTGAAGGAAGTATGGGAGTTAAAGGTGGAAAGAAGAAAGAAAGAAGAGATAATTTCTGATAAAGAATTGAAAGAAAGGAAAAACTTGGGTCAGATTTTAAAAAGAGAAGGAAATAAGAAGTTCTGTTCTGGCTTTGTTGAAAAAGCTGTGGTTAAATATACAAAAGCTTTGGATTTGTGCCCATTAAAGATGAGAAAAGAAAGGATAGTTCTTTATAGTAATAGAGCTCAGTGCTATTTGTTACTTAAAAATCCAGAAGCTACCATTAGAGATACGACCAGAGCTTTGAGCCTATGTGATGGTATGAGTCTTCATAGAAAGAGTCTGTGGAGAAGATCACAGGCATATGACATGAAAGGGATGGCAAAGGAAAGCTTGATGGATTGTTTAATGTTCATCAACGAGAATATCAAAATTCCATACTACGCAGCTCGCATGATCAACAAACAAATGAATGCCACGTGGATTTTTGCAGAAGCCAAGTCAAAGAGGAAAGCTGAAAAAGGAGCAGACAAATCCAATGGGAAGGATAAGGTGAAGATGACGATGAAGAGCAAAGAGAAGAAAGGTGAATGCATGTTCTTGTTATTTATTCAATTATTTATCTTCTTTTTTTTTTTTTTTGTCTAAAAGAACTATTTTAGTGACTGAATTTAGGTAATGGAAGTTACACCCGCCAAAAAAAAAGAACATAAAAGTTACACTTTTGTTTCTGGTAGGAATGCCCACTGTTCAAGAAGAATCGCTGGGTGAAAGGGAGAGAAGCAAGCAACAAGGTACGGCAAAACGGAGAAGAGAAGCTGCAGGACTCACTGCTGATTTGGCACGTGTGAGAATTGGTTGATAGATGTGGGCAAAGGGTTGTGCAATTTCAGGAGTCAGAAGAGCAAAAAATTATGAAATAGGGTCACTGTACTCTATCTAATTATTATTATTATTCTCTCAAAATATTAAATTCCACTACTCATTAGAGGTGAAGTATAAACTGTAAACTCATTAAATGTATTTGTGATATTTTTGAAGCACAGAATTGAACATGATGCATTGTCCGGGGAGTTTTTGAGAAGCTATTCTTAAATATTTAAATTTATTAAAGATTTAGCACCAATAGTCGTTGGGGTTGGATGAGATCAGATCATGCGACTTTATTTAAAGAGTTTTATTTGATTTATTTTCTTATTTATGGGTTGAATTTATAATTTGATATCCGATCCTTTTACAGATTAAGAAATAATCTAATTACTAGCTTGAAAACTAACCAAAATCTTTTACAATACCTAATCTTGATTTTTCATGTATGATATCGTACCTAACTCGCTAATTGCATACTTAAAAGAGGACATAAACAATAAATTATTGTCCTGATCCAATAATTCCCATAACGTAATTTGCACTTTAGCGGACATACACATTATCGTAGGACATAGGATCCTAGGCATATTTCCTGTTGTCGTTTTAAGGCCAAATTCAAATTTTAGAGACCTGTTTTAGAATTTTGAACCTAAAATGCAAAAGCCAAACTGAAAATCTCACATATAATTATTGATGGAAGCATATCTATAATTTTTTTCTTTTAATTCTTTTAGTATTCATCAGCCATATTTATTTTAAATCTATTTAAATATACCTTCAAATAACTGTATCCAAATACATTTAGAATTTTATTATATATATCCATACCAAACTCATTTCATTTGAAATATCTATAAATTTTAAACGACTCAAACTCGAATTTATTTAATATACATTTTTTTTAACCAATAATTAATATATCCATAGTTATAACTCGTTTAACATAGTAAGGTAACGATAGTGAATACCCATAGGTCGTCTATATTCACGTCATATTCATATTCATTACAGATACTATTAATCGTCACATTTGAAAAAAAATAATTTATTTTAAAACACTTTATGCATTTATGATTTTAAAAAATAATAAATATTTTTTTCACATTTATCCTTTACATTTAATCAACAATCTAATTAGAAAATTAATATTAAATTAAAAAAATATAATAAATTTACTCTATAATTTATCATAACTTATAACTTAAATAAATTTAATAATTATTTCTTAAAAATCGTGAAATTTAAAATGTAACAAGTATTATAAAATAAAAACAATAAACAATGATGAAATTACTCGTATTCATTATTAATCTATTCATAATTATGCGTATCCTCGTTAAATAAATCAGAACTAATCAACTACTCTCAAATGACCTACTTTCATCTCACATACAATGATGCCTATGGACTTCAGCTGATTCGCGTTCAATAAAAGTAAAACATCTATCAATCAACGGGCACGCTGACCCATTTTATATATATATACACACACACACATATAATCAGCCAAATTAAATTAACTGAATTTTAAACAAAAATTTCATTGACAAAGCAAACTTCTAATTTGATTCAGGAAGGATTACTATTTAGTCCCTATATTTTGGTCAAATACACTAATTGATCCTTATTTTTTCCATAATACATTATTATATCCCTAACATTTACTCTCATCTAATCATTTCATCCTTCAGTAAAAAATTATTACTTTCGCCGTTAATTTGTAATGAAAAGAAAAAAAAAAAAAAAAAACCCCTTAACTCATACACAATTTCCTTTGTGTCAAAGCAGTAATTTAAAGTAAACTGAAACTCAAGTCAGCCAATCTCTCCGATATTCATCCATATAACTCAGATTTGGAGTTTGTTTCCATTTTATCCTCTGAGTATAACCTTCTTCCTAAACTCTTTCTTGATTGGAAAAACCAAAAACAATTCCAGTTGTTCTCAAAATCAAATATGACAAAAATGAAATAATATAAAAATAATACTCATCAATTCACAAACAAAACCAAATAAAAAATTATAATAACAAAAGTGATTCCCCCCTTTCTTGTCTCTACCCTTCCTATTAACCTGATGATAGTTTCTCAAAACAACAAAATGCAGCTCTATCAAAGAGAGAGATTGTGTCATTAATTTGCTCAACACAATAAGATTAACATTTTCGGGTCTCCAGATCCACAACCACATGTTATCATACCACATCCTATTACATCAACCCATAATTACACAATTTTGAAACAGGGAAAAAAAAATAAAATAAAATTAAACAGTGAGAGATTGTTTTTGCTCTCTGAGTTCCACTTCCACTTGATTTGAACAACAAAGTCATCATTACCTGTATTTATGAAAGGGGCTGCATCAAAGATGACGACTAACTGGCAACAAAGGAGAGGAGGTTGAGGATGAACGAGGGTGACGAGGAGGTAGAAATGGAAAGAGATGTGTTATGGAGAAAGTCAAGGGAGGTAGCAGAACGAAGGTTGTTTATAGGAGCCAAAAGCAACAGCAGTGGACGAGTGCGATTAGATCTGCAAGTAGATTCGTGGGTACTGAGATGGCGCTAATTTTGGAAATTTGGAAGAGAGGATCAATATTGAAGGGTATCTTAATCATAAAAGAACCTTCTCTCTCCTTTAACTGTACTTCATTGTTTTGACTCACAGTAAAACAGCAAAAAAATAGACGAAATGACTAAATAATTAAATGGGAGCAAAAGGGATAAAAAAATATACTATGGAAAAAGCAAGAATCGACTAGTGTATTTGACCAAAATATAGGGAATAAATAGTAATTCTCCCTTTGATTTATTATAAAACTACACACATCTGAACAATTAAACTTGTAAAATCACATTATTAAACATAAACTCGTGCATTGTTTTAATACTCAACAGACTGGTAATAAATACAATTTGGTAAATTAAAACATTTCATACGCACAACTTAAATTGAATACTCCAACTGGATAATTTTATAAATTAAAATATTTAATCAGTCAAATTATAATATATAAGTGTTCTAATAGGCCTTTTCATACAATTTACATTCTGCTTAATATAATATATGCTTCAAGTAACAGAAAATTGAATCTAAATTAAGGCATAACTAATAATAATAATAATAAAAAAGGCAACTTAAGCACTTCCTATATGTCAGTCTACCTTCTCTTTGTCACTACTGGGGCAACCGCATAACAAGTTAGATTTGACAGAATCCCAAAAGTAAATACTACAAATGATACTACCTCAGTAACATAAGTTCTTTCGTCGAGCTAATGGAACACAATTGCAATGCATGGATATGACATATATCTCCAATGAAATGAATCTAACAAACAAGAATTCATTTTGGGTGTCAGGAGAATTGGATTAAGGATAAAATGAAATTTGCAACTATATTATTCAAAAATTGCTGTACAACACAATCATACAACAAAGAGGAATGCTTACAAGACTTTTAAGTCGGCGTGTATGCCAAGGCATCTTGATCGACTTGAACTCATCTGTAGCCTGTATGGGTCCACTTGAACACTTTCCATGAAAGACCAGCTGCTGTCCGCTGCATCAATTTCAAATTTACACAAGTTCAGACAAAAAAAAAAACAGGTTGAATTTGCCTGGGGAATTCGATATAACTAAAAAAGGACATCCTTGCTTGGTGAATTAGTTTCTGAGAGCAAAGAAATAAACTTAGCCTGTTTGATATGAATGAATACCATGAAATTGTGAAATTCATGTTTCATGTTTGATATGGACAAAAATGAGATCCAACATAATTAAAATAAATCTTTACCTTTTATAAATAAGTTCTAGATTTCAAATTCATTTGAACCAAATAAGGGTGAATAGCAATGAAATTCACGCATTAAAGTAATGCACAATGCATTAGAATTACCATGTGCAATGTTACAAAATGAAAGAGACCTTAAACGACAGACCCCTTTTACTGGTACCATCAATTTCAACTCCAGTTATCTGTTTTATAAGTCCATTCCAAAAGATGGAATCTGGTCTTCAAATGCCAGGGGCCTTACCATCATATTTTCACCTTCGGCAATCATCAAATGTGCCTGATACTTTGTGAACAACTAATGCGAGAAACTCACCTCTTAAGGATTTGAAGGAGCTCAATCATCATAAGAGCTGAGAGCAGCTACAACCGATCCTGTTGTTGGAAAAGTTGATGCCACATCTGGATAATCTTTCCAAGATGTTGTTACCTTGAGTGACGGATACAACCAACTCTTAACAGAATCCGCAAAAGAGGTTGGGTCAAAGTTCAGAATTGCCTCCCAATCCACCTGTACCCCTTTTGGAATTTTCTCCTCAAACTCCATATTAGCAGCAAGAAGCAATCCAAGCAAAACGATAAATCCAACTGCAGCAGTGCCTCTAGACAGTGGCATAAAATTGTACCTGAAAAGTGATCCCATTTATTTGTACAAACCACCATCTTTCTCTGAAGAAAAAAGAAAACATTTTATGCATTAAGAGTATTTTTCTGTACCAATAATATGTCATCCTCAAAATTGCATCTCTAACATTTTCAAGTACATCAAGATCAGTAGACCCATAGTTTTCACCGCAATAAGCATTGCACACAGCCTGTGAATCCAAATTTGAAACATTCAGTTAATAATAAATAGAAAACAAATAAGAATCAATGTCACCAGAAGACCCATATGGATCAAATCAAGGAGGTACTGAATTTGACACAATTAGTAAGAATTTAGGAATAACATTAAAGTGCAGTTTTTCAAAATTTATGCATCAGCAATGATTGTAAGGAAAATCCTTGTGCTAATAATAGTAAAAGAAGTATATGTTATCAGGCTGTTGCTTCCTGGTACAAGGAACTCATTCAAATAATCACAAAATGCAATACGTTTGTCCGTATCAATTTTTTTCATTGTGTATCATGTCAAAAGATAAGCATATGAAAAGATCCAAGACTTGGATTTATACACAAATTAATACTGAGAAAAGGAAGCTTCCAACCAACAAATAAAATCCCTTGCCAAACCTCACTCGGGCAAATCTGGAGGGCTTTATATTTACGCTGGAAGAGATAAATAAACTAAATGACTGATTTAAAAAGCTTCTAGACAAGTTCAACAGAAGTCTTGACACAAAATAGACTATTTTATGTCAAACCGGATACCAAGTTATCAAATTTGAAGTGCAAAAATTATCTGACAAGCTTAACTGATTAGCACAAAGAGTTCACAGCGATGACACCATAAAGAGAGAGAATTGAACAGTCACGCGCAAAAGGAAACTCCTACTCCTTTGTGTTCTATGATTCTTTATTCTGTCAATATGTTGCACCAATTATAAAAGCAGCAGAGGATATGCTTGAACAATGTCAAAAAAGAATATCATTGACCAATTTGGCAAAGGAAGTTTCACCAGCATCAGCAAACAGTGTGGCTAACAAATATGATCTAATTATAGGCCCATTTATTGAGAAAATGAGAACCTTACCTTCCAAGCCATTGCCATTTCGGCATCATACTCATCCCATCTAGAAGGTATACATGGTGTTCTTATTGCAAAGTCAAATCCATGCTCACCCCTAGAACAATCATTTTGATGTTCAGCCAGCCAGGAAAAGTATAAAAATGCTTAAGAATGTAAACTAAAAAAAACAAAAAAAATCCAGAAGAAATAAAATGGAGAACAATTAGGAAAAACAAATAGGACTTACATCTTCACTAGGGTAATCCTTGTCCCTTCAAGCTGCTTCCTGAAAAGAGTATAAACAGCCAAGAGTGATGTTATTATCATTGCGAAATTTTATATGCACTCTATATTGCATATTGCATTTCATAATTAAGGGAAAGTTACCCCTCAATTGCAGTACTGTTGCACCATGTAGCCAACCAGAAGTCCTCACCAACCACTTTGTAAAGATCAGAACAAGTATTTGCATCAATGATCTGTATGTTACATAACGAAATTAGCCATGCACATATAGATAAAGCAGTTTTATTTGAATGAAAAAGTGGGAGAATAATTTATGAAACTTATAGAATAATATCATCTTAACAAAAAATGGATCACATTTAATATACCACGAAGAGATACTTCTAACAGTAGTAAACAAGAGGAAAAACCAAAATGCTCACATAGGCACGCCCATAACACATTAAACCACTTTAGAAACAGGTTGATTTCTTTCATTATCTACATTACAAAGAATAACAGACATAAGCCTATCTTACAGCATCATTGAAAAGCAACGATATGAAGGAAGATAAAATTAAAACAGAGAATTGAAGTACTCACATCCTGTAATTTCTCATCCTTGGATATATGAATGATTTCATCTGCCTTGCTGTGCACATACAGTTTCTCCTTCATGATTGTCTTTGCAGCATTTAATGTTCTGCAGATTTAACAACTGATGAGAATTTTAAAACCTGGATGGACCTAATAAAGAATCGAACTAGGATTCACCTTTCAAAATTTGGGTAGTAGCGAACAACTTTTGCTTGTCCAAGAATCAATGGGGTGTGAGACCCAAATCCAGAGTTAAACTCTTCACTGAATTGAAGAGATGCCCAAATCCATACAAAAAGAACCATTACAGCAAAGACTTGAATCAGTTAAAAACTCATTCATCTTGAATCTCTAAATAATACACAAACTCATCCAAACAGTGCCAAAATCAGACATTCTGGGGACTGGATTACGATTGAGGCATAGAACTGACAGGTGCTATGATATCAATAATTTCACAGGTCAAATACAGGCCATCACTGCTCAGCATGCAAATACTCAGACAATAAAGGCCATAACACGTATTCCAATGGTAAGTAACATGTCCCGTTCATTTTGATGCTTAGTGTAATGGCATGAATTTGTTATACCTTAACTTGTTAACCCACACAACTGGGTCACAGGGCTCAGAAATTTGTCTCCATTTGACAGCCATAGAGTAAACATCTTGCCACGTCATCGTATAACGACCAGAAGATCTATCTTCTGTAATGCCGTACGAAGTTGATGTTTCTGAGGAACTGCTTGTGCTGCAACCAGCGCCACCTCTATTCTGACTGGCCAAGTTGATTCTTCTTCGAGTTCTCTTGCCATATTTTGACATGTTTTTATTAGAATGTTTCCATTCGGCTTGCAAAGAACGCCAGGCTTTTGAAACCTTTTGTGCAATTTCAATAGCTGCTAGTCCTGCCATACGATGCTGAAACAGAGCAAAAGATAAACCATATTAATATATACAAACTGTAACAGGAAAGTAACATTAAGTTGACTCATGCACAGTCTATGGGGCAACAAGATATGATTAAACTCAGGTGCGACCTGAACCGAACCAAGCAGAATATCAACGTCTTAGATGATCACAAGTTCATTACAAGTACAATAATAAGTGAAGTAGATTAATAGTAGATCAAGAGCAATCTTGTTATTTCTTTGAACATGGTACCGATAACATAAAACGACAACTTGAATTGACAAAAAGACTCAGTTTCCTGTACATGATTCACCTCAAAGTTATTTTGTTGCTCTTGTACAAGAGATACCTTTCTTTTTCTACCCTAAAAGAAAATCCTATCAGCCATTGGCACACCTCATGGTGACCTTTGGTTTGATTTCATTTCTTCTAGAGAGAGGAGAAATTGTAAATCAAAGAATTAAAACTAAACAAATTTGGTTATGGATACTTCAATTCTATAACTACTTGACAATTATACCAGATATTGCTACATCAATTTACAATTTACAGAGATAAAACCATCATATCACCAACTTTTGAAACTCCCAGTACTTCATTGGTCCTAGTCGGAAAGATTGACCCACTGTAAAATGCATGACAGGGTAACAATGTACATTTATGCTATGTTTGTGAAGAGGAAGTAAAATAAGAGTGGAAGTAAAATTACATTATTCACTTTCCTCCCAAAATGGAGTGAAAATTGGCAAAAAATGGTGTAAAATAAATTTATTTTACATCCTCCTTAATATTTTCACCCAAACCAAACAAAGAATTTTGAAAATTCCAAGGCATTTTACCCTCTATTTTAAATCCTCTGTATATTTTACCTCAATCCAAACAACCCATTAAGCATTTTGCATGTTGACGAGATCTTTCTAGTACAGAGGGCCAACTGACTTGCCAATGAAGGATCAACTTAATCTAAATAACAGAATGGTTTCTAAAACATGTATTTATGCCATCAAATGAAAAAAAAAAAAAAGAAAAAAAAAACTGCATTGCAAATACTAAATTTTATAAGAAGCCAAATTATCCTATCTTTCAAAGGATGAATTAATAAAAAAAATAAATCATTAGTTTTCTTGTTGAGAATCTAGATGAGAAACTTAAAAGATCAAAACTAAAAGTGCAAGATAGACTAGTTAGCGATTCAAAACTATATGAAAAAATTATAAAGACGTATAATAAGCTTTCTATGAGAAAGGAGAACTGAAAGAAAATGAAAACTAGAACCCGCAAACAGAAAGAGCACGGCATTTCATATATCTTTCAAAAATAAATCACCTGACGCCTATTGGGTAAGAAGCCAGGACAATCATATTGAATCTTCTTGCCAATAGTATCAGCTGCCAATAGAAGAGCAGTCTTTGGCTTTGTAATGGCAAAATCTTGCTTTCTCAGCTTACCCCTTTTCAGAGAATCACGAAGAGGAGGTTGGCGGTAAACCTTCTCACACACATTCTTGGGGTGCAATCTTTTGCACCAGTACT
Organism: Jatropha podagrica; assembly: GCA_947857235.1. Classification (NCBI taxonomy): domain Eukaryota; kingdom Viridiplantae; phylum Streptophyta; class Magnoliopsida; order Malpighiales; family Euphorbiaceae; genus Jatropha; species Jatropha podagrica. The sequence goes on from CANUEP010088350.1 coordinate 38,450, forward strand.
CCTGAAAAATTCATTATGGCATGCACACAAAATAAATATGAAATTTATGCTCACAAGAGGTTGCTGAAGCATTGTACTTTCTGCACAATCCTGCATGGTAACTAGTAAATGGTTTGATGGAAACACGTGATTGTTTCTGAAAGAATGTGTGATAATTTCTGAAAGAAAATTTTCAGTAAGGTCATGGTTTAGCTCTCATAGAATATTTTAAAAAATGTTTAAGATTACGAAGAAGGGATGATTCGTGAGTGAAAAACAAGTAAAAGAGTATATATAAATGTGTATATATGTGTGTGTGCATGTGTATATATGTATTGTATGTTTCTTATTCATTACTACCTTGAAAAGAGGATCAATGTCTCCATCAATATCAAACCAACAGAACTCACTGTTAATTTTAGAAGCTGTATACAAAGCAAGCTCCTTCTGCAAAAGATAAAAACTAAATTTAGAAATTTTTCCATAGAGGCCAGGGTCAGATACGAGCTAGAACAATCAATTGCCGACTGAAACTATTATATTACAAAATGACTTGGATAGCAATATCTTAGGAAATACAGTTAAAAACAACAAAGCAAAACTGACATAGAAAAATGTATACAAGCATGCAAAAGATGCACAATATCAATCCACAAATGGATTTCTGATGCAGCTCAAGCATGTGAATTCATTGAATGAGATGAATGTTGGAAATGAAAAGCAGCACGTGATAAATTTTCAAGTTAAAAATAAAATATTCTAGATCAACCACACCTGATAGAAGGCTAAGCATTGAAGCACAAATTTCTCCATTGAGTCTAGTTCAATATCTAGAGTTGTATCATAATCCTTCACCTGTGACCATTGAACAAAATTATTGCAAACAGAAAATACAAGACTAAGCAATCTGCAAGTTATAAATAAGACCAATAGTTTTCATGGAAGCGACCTTACCGCCTCTACATATTCTCCAATAGCATGGTAGCAGGAACCCCGTAAATATAAATGTTCTATGTTCGAATTTTCAATACTCAAGCCAATGGATAAATCCTTGATAGCCTTCCTGCAACAGTAAAATCTAAATCAGTCGCTCATGTCCATGCACTACTAGTTAGAAAATGATGTGCTGCAGAAGAAGACATTGCATACAACTCAGTGATAAAATTCGAAGAGTAAAATGTAAAATTTTCTAACAGAACTTATTGCAAGAATTTATTTTGATTTCTATTCAACACTCTACCAGGTGATTTACATATTTATCACATATAAACTCCAAAAGGGTGGTACGCATCTGCCTAAACAATAGCCCTTTTTATCTAAAAAAGATCCAGAAATAATTAATGTATAAAACTACACACTTAGAGAACCACTGTAGCATCCATACAAATCAAGTGGGTAAAAACTTTTCTGTCCCGCTTCACTGCAATTTATTGCTTTTCTCATCCATCTCTTGCTGTTTCTTTATACCTTAGGGTTGATATCCTGGTCCTCCATACAATATATAAATATCCATCTCCCTCAACAAGTTGATTCATAGCTAGAAGAATAAGTGTGCATGCATAAGCATATTACCACGCAACATTCCAACCAGAAATAAAATAATTAGATATTGCTCAACACTAAATCAAGAAGCATAGTAAGCTAGATATGTCAACTTCAAATGCTCAAGAAAACAGAAAATCAAAATTAAATGCACCCATGTATAATAGTTGAAAGAAATATTACTTTATTTATAAAAACCTGAGAGATTTGCACATAATTGCAAACTACATTCTCAATCAATTTGCTAACTAAAACAAAATTTCAAATTAACACCCAAGTCCCCTACTACATAAACACCACACCATTTTTTGATTTCCAGCACTTCAAGTATTCATAGATGATGCAAATTAAGAAGTATACAATGGTCACGTAAATAAAAATAAATAAATAAATACACCACTGAGAGAAAATCAAGAAATTGATATTTACATCACATAAATGATGGAAAAATCTACAAGAGGTGCAATAGTCACTTAAACAAATAAGTAATTTATGGAAAATCAATAATTTGATAGAACATACCTGTGGTCTCCCATGCCATGAAGCAGTAGCCCACGCAAGTAATAGGCTTTTGTAAACCTATCAAATGTAATAACAGTTTCAAATTCAAGTTGCAAAATCACAAGCAGAATCAGATACAAGAAATTCATCATCAAACATTACATATTTGCAACAGGAATGAAACGATGCAGACTGAAGAGTGACAACAATTACCTTGCATCAATTTGGATAACTTGTTGAATGCATTCGAAAGCTTTCGATGGGTTTGCTAAATCTTGGTAGAACTGCAATGATGCACATATTGAAACAACAGTAAGTAACAGAGCTTCTTCACAAGGAATTTGTCATACTGACAGAACAATGTGTTGTGAAGGTGAAATTTGCAACTCTATATTGCAGTAAAGTACTGAACCTATTATAGTTGTCATCCTGTGAAAGACTTGCAAAGAAGCCAATATAAACCATCAGCACTTTTTCAACCGTTTGTGTAGATGCTATGAGTTAACTAAAATAAAATAAAACTTCTGTATGAATAGCTTTTTCCTTCAGCTTCTAATGCCTTGTGAAACCCTCAGACCCACAAACAATATGAACTAAGGACCCAAATGTATTGGTGTTCTAGATGTTGAACAAATACAGCTCAAAAAAGATATGTTTAGCATACAAGACATACATATCTGAACATTATCGAGTGCTTTACAGAACCAAAAAGTGGATACTGCAAAATCATGTATTCAAACATTAAGGTGAAAGGCTGGCCATAGCATATGAACCAGCTCAAGGACTGATAGTACCATTCAAGACAGTGGCCAAACTTCATACATAAACACAGACACTAAGAGGCAAAGTCCTGAAGCTATCAAAGAAGTCTGCAAGTGCAAGTGGCAGATCTTATATTCCCAAAATTACTTTGCAACTCCATCCTAACTGCCTTTGTCATTAAAGCCCTCAATTTAACATCATATGTAAAACAGTGTTATATATTCCAATATTTTGGTAGCATAAGCTTGTCTATCCACATCTTTCTTTCATTGTTATAATGATGCTTCATTGTATCTGCTTTCCTTGTCTCCAACTTAAAATATCAATATTACATGTATTTTTCATCAATAAGAGTCCTAAGATATTGTACAGCAAAGGAACAACAATTTCAGTTATGTAAGTTACTAACTATCTCTATAAAAAATTTTATGTCATTGACATCAACACAAGTCATAAGAATAACATAAATAAATAATGGACATCCCACTAAAGATATGAGCTAAAATATTATCCTTGAAGAAAATGCAAAAAAGTAGTTACCTGTGTCAGATGAGCCCATCCCTCAAGGAAACTCTGATCAAGTTGGATAGATTTTAAATGTGCCTCCTCAGCCTTTTTATATTCACCAGTTGAAGAAAATGCCAAACCCTATCAAGTCAAAGTCCCCTCAGTCCAAGTAGAAGAATATAAACAACATTAACAATTTAAGATGCTAAATCACAAATATATGATCTAGAATGAGTAAAGTATCAGACGTTCAGGACTCACTAAATATGTGTAGGCAGACTTGTTATCCTTATCAAGCTTCACACATGCAGATAGATCTTCCACAGCAGCATCAAAATCCTTAAACTTAAAATTAACAATTCCTACAATATTAAAAATTATGTTGATCAATTGTTTGGTAAAGAGCAGCCATCGAGAAGAACTTCATTGTTTCTACAAGTACACTGATCAGATCAAACAATTCAGCTTTGCTGGCATGCTACAAGCAAATATTAAAAAATGAAACTAAAATCTACAGACATTATGATGCCATTGGGCTTATAGCTCAGGGGTGATGTGCTTGCTTCAGTGTAAAAATTCAAGGGTTCAAACCCAAATACATCAAACAATTCAGCTTTGCTGGCATGCTACAAGGAAATATTAAGTAATGAGACTAAAATCTAAATACATTATAATGTCATTGTGCCTATAGCACAGTGGTGATATGCTTGCCTCAGTGTAAGAGTTCCAAGAGTTCAAACCTTAATAGCCCCTCCATTTAAGAAATCCCAATATATGAAAAAGAAGAAAAAGACATTATAACATCATTTTTAACATGAAAAGTAGCATTACTTTTTATGAAAAGGAAAAAAACTACAGATGAACATATTCAACAGTAACAAATCCTTCAAATACAGTCCCCACACAGAAGTATTTCTTACTTGGTCAGATAATTAAACAGAATAATTGACATATGAAGTAGAAGTGAATGACATTTTATCCCATCAGATCATGGAAGTTGACTAAATATTGAGATACAAAGAAAGAGATACATTAAAGAAAGTTACCTCTTTCATGTAATATATCTGGTGAGTTTGGTTCAAACTCTAATGCCTTAGTCAAATCTTGAATGGCCTGCTATGAAGAGGCGACACGAATTAACATAAAAGCAATTTGAAGTTAGTTTAATCCTATGCACTAAGAACTTGCAGTCATTCAAGAGAAGAAAGATATATATGTAACAACTGAATAATTTAAATTAAAACATAGAGCCATGTTGGAGATATGCTTTGAGTTTGTTTAATGCCTTCTTCTTAAAGTATAAAATTAAACAAAAATTCAGTAGTAGTATGAGAAAATGAAGTTGCCACATACAGGAAGAAAATAAAGTCCTATAGTTGGCAACTGCAAATCATTTTCCCAAAAACTTAATACACAGGTGAGAATGGTTTAAAATCCAAGAGAAAAAGAACATAGCCAAAGCAATAAAAATATTTTCCTCATTTTGGTAATAAAGCCTTCAACGTTTAATGAATTGTTCAAACTATTCCCACCTCTACAGATTCCCCTAATGCAGCTCGGGCCTGCCCTCTTCGCTTCCACGCTTCACCAGCTAATGGATTTGATTCAATAGCCTAAAACATTAATCATGAAAAGCACTTGTAAGGCAGAAACTCAAATCTTTTCATACATACCTCGCACATTGAAATAAAAATACCTTTGAAAAGTCAGCAATAGCAGCTTCCAGTTCTCTCTGGAATGCAAATGCTGTCCCTCTACCTATTAGAGCCTCAGGATAAGAAGGATATTCTCTCAGTATCTGCATAAGAAACAGTTAAAACACCCTTTCATAAAAGTTTGATGTATAGCCCTGCCCCGGAACAAGATGAGACTTTCCACACACACTCTCAAAAACATGCACTAAATCATATGCGGGGGACCAGATGATACATTCCCAAAAAATACAAAACAACCAGAATGATGAATACAAATTTACCTGGTTAAAAATAGATATGGCAGAAGCATATCTCCCTTCATTGACCTGCAAGAAAGCAGTTTATAGTTTCAAACAGAATGCAATACTTAAAACATTGACAATATGACCAATAATAGCACTTGTTAGCAATATTTAAACCTTAAAACTTAAAAGTAATGCATACCTGTGCTATACCCCGTGACAATCTGAAATCCACAGTTACGGACTTGGTCTTCGAAATCTTAGTTACACAAAAATTTTTACTTCTATTGGCTTCATCACTTGCTTCATTAGGCACGTCAGCCTCATTACTCGATTTGCTGCGGATTTGACTTGTATCACCCAAGCTGCTAGGTAGCTTAGAAAATTTACTCAGCAATTCTGATGTATTGCTTAAGCTATTGTAGGATTTAAAATTATGACTTAGTTTATCAAGAATATCATGAGTTACTTTCATTGGGCTATCAACCTTTTTACCCCCTTCAGCTTTCTCACTTAAGTCATTTTGCATGCCAAAATTATTCCCTGACTTGCAGTATAACTCAGATGTATCTCTTGACTCACTACATAAATTATGTTTATCTCCTAATCTATTCTGATTTATATAATTTTCAGTTGGTTTTCCATTTACAAAGGATCCTGACTCAGGTATAGGTATCGGTGACTTCCCTCCAGCTTCCTCTTTTATCCCATTCAGATCTTCAAACTTATCTCGAAACTTGCTCCAGCTCTGAGATGCATCGCCAGACTCACCGCTTGAACTTGAGAAATCACTCAATTTATTCTGGATCTTAGATGATTCAGTTATGTACATAGATAACCTAGATTCTGTCACATTATTTTCATGACCATTGTATCTGTCTTGTTTTCCAAACTTAAGAAGCTCTTCGAGTTCCAGCAACTGTTTCAGATCTGCAGACTGATGCAAAGCATGCTCATAGCCCTGTTCCCATACAAGAAGAGCGTCCTCTTTCCTTCCCAAAGATGAAAAAGCACGACCTAAAATCACAAACGTAAGATCAGGAGAGAAACACGTGAATCCCAAACGTGAGAACACTCATTTTATGGCTCACTTTGACCTAGATAACAGCAATTTATATCACATTATTGTACATTGAAGAGAATATGTCAAGATAAGCTAAACTTGATCATCAGTTGCAGGGGATCAGGCAGTACAGCAACAAACAATTTTTTGCAAGTGTGGATAATATTATAGATTTTTTCTTTGTCAATGTTTAAGGAACATAGGAAAGTGACTATACCCAGTAACAGACCTCGAATCAAGCATAATTCTTCCAGATAAAATAAATCCACAAACAAATGGAAAAACAATTCCACAATTAAAAAAAGCCAAACTTTTCAACATTTAACTCCTAATGAAAAAACGAAGTCTACCTTTAGTTTCTTGAAAAGAAAAGCACATGCAGCACAGTCTATGCTCTTGTAACAAACAACGTTTACCAGAAAATTGCTAGCAATTTTTCATTTGTTGTGCTGCAACAATTTATGCGCACTTATTTTCTGTTGGGATAATGAATCAAGGGTCACAGCAATATTCATGCAATAATTAGAAAACTATTGTGCCCATAGTAAGCAATCTCTTGTAGATCTCAAATTCAAATTTAGATTTCAAATCAAATGCTGAATAAGCCACCTCTGAGCAATTCCCAAATTAATCAAAGTCCTGGACAACTTGACAGCAAGAAGCCATTAACGATGTGTAGTGCCATAGAGAGAAAACCACATGAGCCACTGTACAAGTACCAAGAAGGGACTATATATTGTGAACAAGATCATCCAAAAACATGCATTGACTTAAAACAAGACGTGTTATGTGATAAAGAAACAGAAAATTATTTCCAGCGTGCTTTAGTTATTATCTAAGCAACTCATTTATTTCAGTGCTAGGTACTGAGTCTAATTGTCTAAAATATTGGGAAAAAAAAAAAGGCACGCAACTGAATTGGATTGGATTGAATTCCTCGAGCCCGCTCGAATTTGAAGTCAGACAATTACAATTGCAGCTAAAATTTGACACGCAAAACAGAAACAGAGTGAAACACCTTTGAGAATATAAGCTTGAAGAAGATTAGGATCGAGCTGAAGCGCCTTGTCACAGTCCTTAATGACATGCTTATGGAGCTCCAATTGACTGTAACAAAATGCTCTATTGCTGCAACCAGAGAAAAGAGAAAGAAGAAGTTCACATTATCGAAAATCAGTCTTTCTTGAATATCAAACAAGAAGACTACAACTGGAAAATTAATGAACTGACCAGATATCTTGAATGGTGCATGACTGAGCGAGAAGCGAGTCGAGAACTCGAATCGCCTTTGACCAATCTCGGGAGGCACATGACTTAGCGAGCTCGGCACGCTCAGAGATCGCTGGTACCATGATAACTCAACTGAGTTACAAACAAATTTGTTGAGATTTCAATTTCAAGATTAAAAAGGGAAAAAAATAGGAAAAGGAGTCGAACGAGGTGAGTGAACGGGAGAAATGGGGTAGAAAGGAGAAGGTGGACCAGGAAGGCGGTGGTGGAGAAATCGAGCGTGGAGGAGAGAGTCTGCACGTGCCGATTACCCGTGAACAAAACAAAGCTTATTCACTTCCGCTGCGTTTTCACTTTTCACCGCCATTAACATTGACAAAATATTTTACCACGGGAATTAGACATGCTATGGGCTCGATTTTATGACTCAAGAGTGATTAAATCTTAAATTATAATATCGAGAGAAGTATAATAATTATCAATATATGTGACCAATTGAAGGTCATATAAAATTTTATTGCCGATAAATTAATCTTTCATAATATTTATTATTGTAAATTTTGATAAAGTTTAATTCATTTATTTATTTTTACCGACGAGTATTGAGATAAATATTTTAATATTTTTTTTAATAAAATCAAGTGTTCAATCATTATTTTTCTTTAAAATAGAGAAATCACTTAATCTGTCGATTTGATATAAACAAAATTTAGTCATAATCTAATAAATAAAGTCATTTTAATAATAAATATTTACAATTAAATATTTGTTAAAGTATTTTACCACTTAGTCAGTCAATCCAGCACAAGTGAAATTTAGTTATAATCTAGTAAATAAAGTCATTTTGCTACTCTAAACCTTGTATTATTTCATAATTATTGAGATGTCGTGTAAGACCATATGATTCAACCTGAATCTGTATTTCTATCAAAAAGGGATTCCTTCCCCCAAATGCAAGTAAAGTAGAATAAAATATTCCTTGTCAAAATACGAAGAAAAGGAGAAAAAAAAAAGCCTCGGTAAATAAATAGCAAATATGAATTTTTAATATGATTTGGGCATTTGGTTGTCCAAATGACATAGTTAGAAAAATGTATTTGACTATGATAGATTGTCCATTGTGGATTGGGCCACAGGGTGGCTAGGATGGACACTGAATGGAAGCAGACCTGGACTCGGGCTAAAAGTTTCGATTAGACAGTTTTCATATTTTTATATAAAAAGGTGTAAGGCTAAGCAAATCGATGATATTGTATGTTATATTTTATGTTACAAAATACAGATCACATAATTAAAAATTTAATACCATATGCATATAAATTTTTAAGTTTCATATTGCTTTCTTACATACTTCATTAGAAAATTATTCTACTTTTGTAACATTAATCTTGCAGAGAATAGAGGAAGGCAAAAATGTGAGCAAAAAGAGCCCAATCCCAATTCCAACAACCTGCAATACCATCATATTTATATTATGATTTTAATGTATAAAAATAGTATTTATATATGTGTGTTATTATTAAAATTTGGTTTTTAATTAATTAAAAGTTCCATGTAGTTTTTAGAAAATTGAATTTGATTCTAAAAAAATTGGTTATTGTGATTTTAGAAAAAGAAAAAATAAATCCAACCAACCACGTGTTCCCTCCAAAAACAAATTAACCATTTTCGCTTAACATTTGAAGCTAGCGGGAAGTTCGAAAGCTAAATCTTGGCAATCTCCCATTAAGAATTTCTGATACATGCCAAGAAAAAAAAAAAAAAAAAAAAAAAGCTCTTATGACGTTAAGAGCTGAAGAAACATCTTCGATTTATGACAAAACATATGGGTCACAAGCGAGGATAATTTTACAAACTTCTGTATAAAATCCTAATTAACGATTTACGCAGTTTTATTAACAACAAATTACCAGGCTAAACAACAAACACCGATTGCATATTATAAATAGTTGAATACCAAAGTCGCATTTTAAAGATTAGGCAGCAATATCATAACGAATATGCCTAAGGAGCACCGGAATTACAACATCCGGTGAGCTCAACTGGGGCAAATGACCGTCCGACGACATAACTTCAACTATAGATTCACAGCCAAGATTTTGATGCAAATACTCCGACACAACCACCGGCACAGCCAAGTCCTTGCCACTTTGCACAATGTGACAAGGCACCGTGATCAAATGCAGAATTTGCCTCATGTCACTCTGGAAAATGGTTTGTGCAACACTTAGAGCTATATCTGGTCTCATATTGAATAGAGTTCGGCTGAATTCTTGGACGGCAACCGAGTCCATGTCACCGCCAACAGCCAGCGGAGCAAACCCTGAACACCACGCCTTATAATTGGATTGCATTGCTTCAAATAGTTGGTTTAGATCTTCTTGCTCAAACCCTCCATAGTAATCCACATCATTCAAATACCTGATTAATTATAAATGCAGATTAGTGAAATTAGACTTCCGTTTGTATTGCTGCAACAACTAGTTTTTATACTGTTCAGTGACATGACATTTGAGCCGCCTGTTTAAAATAAACAGCTAATATCAATTAAAATAGTTAATTTAACCTAAATAAGACCTTCCAAAGTCATGATTCGAAACATACAAATATCATATTAGGACAGCTCTAGTTAATAATTTTGAATTTATTCGGGAAAATTAATTTTTTTAAATAATTATTAATTATTTTAGCATGATCGAGTGGAGTGGTGTTTTATGATGATAAAAGCTCTCAAACCCTAAACATTAATATAAAAAAGTTCAGTTTGTGACGGCTGAAATTTTCAATTCAATCACAATAAATTAACCCCCTACTAATGATTATCTTAATTTCATTGATTTTAAAATGATTACAATGGCAAATGGCGAGTTTGGAACACAAAGATCCAAAAAGACACATTATTAAACAAATGAATAATAAAATAACTACACCAATCAGCGATGCGACTTCCATTAAACAACAAAGATGAACAAACTCAAAAACATTTTATAATGATTTTTATTTATGCACAAACTTTCATGGTTATCTTAATCAGCTAATCTGCTAATCAACATGGCCTGTAAAAGATTAATAAAATAGTTAAAAAGAAGAAGAAGAAGAAGAAGAAGAAGAAGAAGAAGAGTTTAATTAATTAATTTAATTACCTTGGAGAACCAGAGATCATGACGAGTTTGGAGAAGAGATCAGGGCGGCTAATGGAAGCAATAGCGCCAATCATTGCAGAAACAGAATGACCAACAAAAATACACGATTCAACTTGTAATTCCTCTAAAATCGCTAGCAAATCATAAGCATAGCCTTCGAGAGTTGAATACCGATTAAAATCGAAGTAATCTGGATTTGTAGTACCAGCACCCATATTATCATACAAAATGACTTTGAAATCGTCGAGAAGATGAGGAACAAGGTGTTTCCAAACAGATTGATCGGTGCCAAATCCATGAGCGAGAACTAAAACCTGCTCTCCTGCGCCTAGGATTTTGACATTATGAGCTTCTTCTACTATGCCCATATCTTTTTCTCCTGTTTTTGGCCTTTCTTGTTGGGGAGGTTGGGGTTTGGAGGTTGAGCTTTGGGTTTCATGGTGTGAAATGGACTTCTTTTATTTTGGATTTTTTTTTGTTTTTGTTTTTAGTGCTGTGGCCAAGGGAAAAGGCGTAGACGGGGAATCACAACGGCCGCGTGTGTGTGTTTTTTCTTTTTCTAAATTTAAAGATAAGATATTGGGCTTTGTTTATGTATGTACTGGTACAGGTAATAGGATTTTTGTTCTTACATCAACGCTGTACAACGATATGATAAACTTCTGACCAATTAGTACAAGTGAGTGCTTTCAGGGAATCTTCTAACAGCTACCAGAGAGGGGCATTTCCCAAGCAGACTTGCATTTTTATTTTTTTATTGAACACGAGAATATTCATATTAATATCCTCTTTTATTTTTTTATATTATGAAAAGAACTTTAAATTTAAATATATTATTATTATATCGATCCATATATTATATTTTACCACTAATTATATTTTAATGTGTAATATTATTTTTTTAATAATTTAAGAAAATAAGCTTTTAAATGTTTTCTAAATATTAAAAATTCAATATAATATTTAGAAAACAATATTATCAATAACTTCTTAAACATGAATTTTTATAATTTTAATCGATGATGGTTAATCTAATTGGTGTCTAACTAATATCAAAAATGAAAAATTTTGAATTTGAATTCTTTCAAATACAATAATTTTTATTAAAAAAATTCTATAACTTTTAAATATTTTAATTTTACAAATTAAAAATTTTAAATATTATTATCAAGTGAGTAAATAATTTTTAAAATTTTTTTTTCTTATAAAATATATTCTAAACACAACTTATTTTTCTGAACTAAATACCTCATCCATCCTATAATTTTTATCTTGATTTTACTTGTAGATTAATTAAAAATATTTAGTTAATATAGTTAAATAAAATTTGTTGCTTTGTATTTTTCCTAGTATATACTTGTATTAATATCCCATTAAAATATTAAATGATTTACACTAAATCGTAACTAAAATAAATTAGATTGTAATTATCAATTCAATAATCAAGATAATTGGCTAATGTAGAAGTGGAATATTAAAGGTTGATATATTAATTTTATTTCTATTAATATTTAATTAATAATAATTTACTAGTTTGAGCAATATATATATAATTGAATAAGATTTAGGTATTAATTATTTGAATAATTTTTATAAAATATTAAAATTTAAATAGTGTATAAATTATTTTTTTTAAATATTAATTTAATTTTTAAAATTTAATTTAAATATTATATTATTTAACACCGTAAAAAAATCATTTTAAGATTTTAGCTTAAAATCCCCGTTCCACCCATCTTGAAATACTGACTAAAAAATTTAAAATGTGTGCGAGTGATGGATGAGTAAATCTGTAAGGGGTAAAGAAAATAATTTAGTGGGATCTTCTAGAGGGTTAAACCACTGATCCGTCTTTATATTCTAAAAAGGGTTGAGTGAGAATATGCCTGTCAAGATCAAAAGGGTGGTGAACTGTGCCTGAAAGGGAAATCCGATTTTAAATTAGTACACGATTAAAACGAAAATATTAAAATAATATTAAAAATAAAATATATATATATAAATAATTATAAAAATAAAATTTATAATATTATAAAAAATATATATATAATTTATTTTTAATATTATTTTAATCCTTTCAAATTATTTGACGGGCATGGAAGGGACAAATGTACCCACTATCCATTAATGCGGACTTATCCAAACAGCCAGCGCATAGACCAACTCATTTACCATTTTCACGTGCCAGTTTCGCTCCTTTAAGTATCTGCACTTTCGTGAACAAAAATATCGAGCCTCCATCTTCCATCACCTCTAATATTTGGATTTTTGATTAATTTTCAGCTCCAATGTCCTTTTCATGCCAGCTTCTACAGGAATCTATCTGGTCCCCCAAACAAGTGGTATCAGAATTTTATTTTTTTATTTGTTATTTTTATAATAAAATTTGATTTTTTTTTATTTATTTTAATATACGTGTCTATATTCGAATACATTTTTTGTTATTTTTATAATAAAATTTGGTTTTTTTTATTTATTTTAATATACGTGTCTATATTCGAATACATTTAGATAAAGATTTCTTATCAATTATAATTCCAGATCTTAAATATAACTTATTTCTACTTATCTAATCTAACCATCGATTAAGACAAATAAATGTATTTTTTATCAAATGTAATTATATTCCAACCCTCCCTATTAATTTTGGATTTTGGTGTTAGCCTCCATCAAGTAATTCATCAAGGGATATTTCATTATATTATTTATAGTATTTGGTATTGATGAATACAATTTTTGAATAATATTTTTTTGGTATTTTTGCTTTCTTTATTACATTTACTTTTATAATATAAATTTATTTATAGCTGCTAAAAATATAATCTGATCATAAATGTTAAAATTTTTAAATTTTTAAATGACTTTTAGTAGTTCTTTGACCAAACTTTTATTTTAGTGTTATAAATTTTGAATGTTGTTCGAAATTTTTATTCGGATATATCTTGGTTCGAGCTTACTTCACGTACTAATCTTCTGACATTCTCTACATTTGTTCATGTTCGGGTTCGGGCTAAAAATTTTAAATTTCTTTTTGTCCAGGCCCGGCCCAGGACCGGTTAAGCCTACAGGTGTCCATACATTTTAGCAGGCATTCCGTGCCTATGCCCGGCTCAACTCAAGTTGGACCTATTTAACAATACCAGCGACATTCACAAGTAAAAACATCACAAACTTCGATACTTACACGCAACAACTACTAATTTCAAAACCTTATAATCAAAATCAAGATTATATTATTTATCTATTAGATTGATTCCTAGTTTTATTATTTTTAGACTTCCTTGATCTCATAAAAATATTTGCTAATAAAATTAATATTTTTATGATAATTTATTTATAATTGTTTAAAGATAGTTTTTTTTTCTTTAACAATTATTTTAAAACTTTAATTAATATTTTAATAATAACTTCACCTTAAATTAGAAAATATATACCTTGGTTTTTAATAATTTTAATAATATTAGTAAAATCAACATCTGGTTTTCAATTTTTTTCATCCCATAACTTGCTAAACATTCTTATCTCATGGCACGAAAATTCGATACAGAGACGGCATTTATGTCTTTGATGTTATGTTTCTCCGACATATATTCTGAAAATTCTAGTCTCTTAACCTCTACTTTGAGGAGTAGTGTTTCTTCAAAGACTCCGCACCCAGACAACATATACACTTCCGAGTTTCACATAAATTAACATTTTTCATTTTTCAATATCTATTTCTATATATTGTTAAACAATATTAAGGAAATATACTTTCCTTACGATAGATTGTTACACTTTCGGTGTAACAATAGCATGAAAAATATATATATATGAGACCCAATTTCTCATTTTCCTTTTCTAATCGTTGTTGAAGGGCTTAATCTTTTGATTTTGAAATTCTGTCGTTTAAGAATTCTATTTCTTTTCATGTCTTACAATTTTGTAATGGGTGGACAATGCTTTGTGTTGTATTCAAATATGACAGCAACTGATAGATTCATAAAATCTTATAAGAGAATTTAGGAAACAAAAGAATAGAATAGTGAAATGAGTTAGTAGATTTGAAAAAACTAGTTCATGTTCCATTACCTGAGTATGGAATTTAATTTCCTTTATATAAAGGGAGAAAGACTATTTGCTTAGAGTTGTGGTTATAATCCTTTTTAAATATATTTGATTTAGAATATTAATTGATTATGTATTTTGGAGTGATTGATTATTCATAGGGACAATCTCTATTATTATTTTTAATATTTTAATTTTTTTTTTATAATTGATAATAAGCAAAATTTAGAAATTAATTATTTGATACATGAACACTTCTTTTAAAAAAATTAAAATATAATCATATCTTATATTCTATTTTGATAAAAAAAGTTACAATTTCTAATAATTATCGGTCAAATAAATTGATAATAGCTTTGTTTTTAGATTTTATAATTATTTAAAAAAATTTATATTAAAATCAAACTATAACAATAATTATATTCTAATTTTAGAAGAAAAAGGGAGTTGATGTATCAAATAATTAATTTTTAAATATTACGTATTATCAATTAAAGAAAAAATTTAAAATCATTAAAAATAATAATAGAGATTGTTTTTATTATTAATTCAAACTCACTCGTTCAGATAAATATATTAAGTTAATCTAAACTCATGGTCAAGAGTGAATCTATTTTTTATTTATAATTTAAGACTTAATTATAATTCAAACCAATGAGAATATAATTTATTATTGAGAAGAAAAGGATAAAATCGAAATATTTTGTAAAGAGTTTTTACCGTCATTGGTTTGGTCTATAGCCAGTGACTATGGATCCAGTCTAGGCAAGTAATTTTCATATAAAATAATATATTTTGTCCATAAAATACAATTAGATCCTGATTGAGTTACTAGAAAATTCCATCACTTAACAAGATTAGAAAAAGAGGAAGAAAATAGGTTTCAAGCTTAATTATATTGCAAATGATGCTGCTACAAGCAAATTAGAAAAGAAAAGGGGGGAAAAAGAGAAAAGAAAAGAGAGAAAAAGAAGAAGACACTCGTTTGGTTATAACTGGGATTACAATATCAGGCGCGCTCAAGTGTGGCCAGTGATCGCCGGTAGGCATGACCTCGACGATTGATGGGCCGCCGAGATGTTGATTCAGATATTCAGACACCGCCACTGGCACAGCCATATCCATTTCACGAGAATGACCATAGGTAGAATATGTCTCAAGTCTGTTAGAAAGTTAAGATGGACTAAACTAAAGGCTATATCAGGTCTCATGTTGAATAGAGTTCGAGAGAATTCTTGCACAGCTACCGAGTCCATGTCGCCATCTACAACCATTGGTGCAAACCATAAACACCATGCTCTATAATTAGAACGCAGTCCTTCAAACATTTGTTCTATGTCTTCTGGCTCAAATCCTCCATTATAATTCTTGTCATTCAATACCCTAGTTTGAAACACCAAATAAAATGTTTCTATTACAAAATTATAGAATTTTAATCAGTATAACAGCAACTAGGAAAGTTTACCTTGGAGTAGCAGAGAGCATGATGATTTTAGAGAAGAGATCTGGGCGAGCAATAGAGGCATAAGCATCTGCCAGACTCAAAACAGAATGACCAGCAAAAATACACGACTTAACCTGTAATTCATCTAATATGGCAACCAAATCATAAGCAAAACACTTCAATACTGGAGTATCTTTCAAAGTCAATATAATCAGGATTAGTAGTACCCAAAGCCATAAGAAAGGATAACAACGTGGTCTCCTTTCCCCCACTACCCTTAGATTATGTGCTTCTACAATTCTCATTTTTGTTTTGATCCTCTAATTGTTAGTGAAAAGTCAGTACTTACATTGGTTTGAGGTGCATGGATAAACATGAAGCAACTGGGGCTACGTATTACAATTCAGAATCACACGTGGAGCAAAGAGTTATGTTGGGAAGATCTAATCAAGTAGGGCTACCACTAGCAGTGTTGTTGTTGCATCGTGTATTTAATACATTATTTGCATTAGCGGTGTACGTAGTGAAGAGACGAGTTGATATTTCAAGCGGCTAAGATGGCATTTTCCGCATGTAATAAAAATACGTGTAAAAAAAAAGAAAGTATCTATTTTATATTTTACTAAAATTCATATACTTGTGGATACCTAAATAAGTTTGTTTTTTTAGTTTGAGACTCTCTCCATCCTCGATTGCAGAGTGGATTAAGGAATTTCCATACAAATATATTGCCTTTATCGTAGAAAAAAAAGTATAAATTAGTAAAGAAATTTAAATTAGCAATTAATTATTGATTAAGTATATAGATATTCTCATATACATTATTTTCCTTGGTCTGAAAAAAACAACAAAAAAAAGTATTTTCCTTCAAAGATTTTTTCTCTCTCCAACTGTCTGATTAAATCTTTGGCACATACGCGTGTGTTACTCTTTCTTTTCCATCATTTTTTAAAGTGGAAACTGTTTTATCGGATTTTTCCATTCAAAAAATAAATTGCGCTATTCAATAATTGAATTTGCATTTTTCATTTTTATAAAAATTGAAATCACAACTTAATCAATACCTTATTGCTATTACAATAGCAATTTTATTTCTTCCTAAATTATGAATTTTACAGTCTTATCCAAACTCACTCCATTCGATACAATCTATCCATATATTTAATAAAACAACTGATCAGTTACTAAAATATATTTTGGTAGTTGTGTTGTTTTAGTAGCATTTATTTATTTTAACAGTCGGTAATTTTTTATAAAAGACTAAAAATTAAATATTAAATGGATTAATTTTTTATAAAATACTACTTTAATTTCTAAAAATAAATTCAAACGCTATGTTAAAACTACATTGCAAAACTACTTAAAGAAATTTTTGCTGAACATACTTTAGAACATCAATTACGTTTTTACTATCTAATTATATTTTAATTTTATACTTCTGACAAACAAAACACACTTATTATATGTATGTTATTGAGTTATATCAAGGCGAAGGTGCTTGAGAATAGCTGCAATCACAACCTCCGGCGAACTCAATTGCGGCAAGTGACCGTTGGTAGGCATGAGCTCAACGATTGATGGGCCGCCGAGAGTTTGATGTAGATATTCAGACACCTCCACCGGTACAACATTGTTCATTTTACCTTGCAGAATATGACAAGGGACCTTGACCATAGGTAAATGATGTCTCATGTCTGAAGAAAATTTAACATAAGCTAAACTTAGGGTTATGTCAGGTCTCATATTGAATAGAGTTCGACAGAATTCTTGTACATCTACAGAGTCCAAGTCGCCACCGACCACCATTGGCGCGAATCCTGAACACCATGCTTTATAATTAGAACGCATTGCTTCGAACATTTGGTTCATCTGTTCTTGCTCAAATCCTCCGCTATAATTCTTATCATTCAATAACCTGGTTTGAAACAAACAAAAAGGAATTAGGTAGGTTACATAAAAAAAATGGAAAATGTTTCTTGTAGATGTTTGCATTAACAATTTTGTAAATGGAAATATAAAAATTATTTTTTTTAGTTTTCCACAAGTATTGATTTCATTTCATTTTACATTATTTATATTTTAAGGGTAAAGAAAAATCCTAACCGTATTGATTTTTATATTTATAATATAGTTAAATAATTACTTATTTAATAAAAAATAACAAAATAACTTCTATTTATTTTGAAACTAATAACGATATCTTAATTTTTTAAAAACTAATTTAAATATTACATTATTAAATATTATAAAAAACAACATTCAATGTTTTGACCGGTTAAAACACCAAAAACTGTTTTCGAATATAACCTGCAAAATAGGTATTATTTTAATACACTGTGGTTATATATAAATCAAACCTTGAACTTGAAGATTCGTTAAACTTAAACATAGGTGATGGGTAAAAAGAAAATAAAGATTATATATGAAAACTATATAAAAGAAGATATTTTACCTAGGAGTAGGCGAGAGCATGATGAGTTTAGAGAAGAGATCTGGGCGAGCAATGGAGGCAATGACACCTACCATGCTCAAAAATGAGTGAGAAACAAAAATACAAGACTCGATCTTTAGTTCATCTAATATGGCAAGCAAATCATAAACAAAACCTTCAATACTGGAATATCTTTCGAAGTCAAAATAATCAGGATTAGTAGTACCAGAACCCATATTATCATACAAAATTACTCGATAATCTTCAACAAGGTGAGGCACTAAATATTTCCAGACAGATTGATCAGTTCCGCAACTGTGACTTAGGACAACAACTTGCTCTCCTTTCCCCACAATCCTTACATTATGAGCTTCTATAATTCCCATTTTTGGTTCAATACTCTAATTGTAAGAATTTAATATTTATATTGGCTTCAGGTGCATGGATAAACATGAAGCAAACTGCAGCTACGTATTACATCCAGAATCACACGTGGAGCCAAGAGGAAGAAACCCAAGTCAACAGTTTCCTATCTAATCTATATGTATATATATATGCAATGCAAACCAGGTTGATAAGCAATGTTGTTGTTGCATGGATTATACTCCCTTCATTTTAACATGGTTGTTTCTTTTTTATAATTAAAATAGTTTTTTTTTTTTTAAATATAGCTCATTTTGAGTATTTTAAAGAGTGATTCGCGATCTTTTTATGATTTTATGATCACTTGCATTATATAATTATTTTTATAAGTTACTTTTATTTTTGAAATAAAGAATAATTTGATCAAATTGTTATTGATTTTGTTATAATTTAAAAAAAAAATTAAATATTTTTTTATCTCCCGTGCAAAAACCTCAAATGATATTTTATAATAAAATGAATATTTATCTCGATTAGGTCAAATCAATATCAAGAATATTTTAGAAATACATAATAAAAATTTATTTTTATATTATTTGATTTATCATAGACCTACTCTAAATAAATCAATCCATTGTCACACTATTTGATATATAATAGATGGTATTTAATACGGTATTTGCATTGGCTCTGCCCACAGTGCGAAGACAAGTTGGTATTTCGGAAGCGGCTAAGATGGTAATTTTCATCGTGTAATAAAAATATGTGTGGTAGCAATACCAACTGAATAGGCAGAAAAAATTCTCTCCGATTCCATCTCATTAAATACACTCATAAAATAAAATAAAAATTAATTGTGACCAAATTTCAAATTAAATTTAATCCATTTTTAATAATAGAATCGAAATATAATTGTTTATTTAAAAGAAAAAAGTGTCCGCTAGTAATTATTTCACTTTTGTTTCGTCATAGGTATACTGCTCAAGCGCGGTCGCGGTCGCGGTCGCGGTCGCGGTCAGGGTCCTGTGTGCTCTGCAGCCCTTCAGGTGTCCTTTCGACGCACGCTTCATTTTCTTTTTATTCTTTTTATTGCGCTCGTTAACATTCCCAAACACCCTGGCTGAGAAGAAAAGCACACCTTTTAATATTTTTTTAGTGTATATATTTTTGAGTGCAGGCTTTATAATTTAACTATAATTTTGATAATTACGAATAATTACATTTTATTTTAATCGTAAATTATGAATTTAAAAAAATGTATAATAAAATTTAGATCAATAGTTTGCGTAATTTAAAAATATAGATAAAGAAAAATAATTAACATCCTCCAATTCTTTTATAAAGATAAATTTTCTATATTTGAATATTCCATTTAAATTAATAAAATTATTCAATTTGACTATAGATAAAGTTTAAAGTTGCTTAAATCTATTTGAATTTCGACCCATCAATGCTAAAAGATTACCATTATCAATTAGTTAGCTTATTACTGTTATATGTTCTTTGAAGATTTAATATTCAGTCACATATAGATTATTAAGGGTAGGAAAAACTTTCTTGCATCTCATTATCTTACGAGGAACTCTCTAGAAGCCAAAAAATGCACAAGCATTGGCATATTTTCTTCTAAGCGAAGCGAGTTTGAACGTGGGAAGCCAGCAGGCTGCGCGCGGTTGCAATTTCCAACGCTCTCCCTCCTCCCAGAAGATAGACTTAGTAAGAGAACAAATAGAAAAAGGATAGTGCTTGGCTTTTCAGTGTTGAGAGGGGAATTACAAGTTACAATGACAGCAATATAATATAGCATTAAGAAGAAGAATGAAAAAAAGTCATCTTGACCAAACTTCAAGAAATTGCACCTGAAGGCAAAATGCCAAAATGCCATTGCTGAATTATAAGGGGAAATCTCTAAATGCTAAAATACCACCGCTGAATTGGACCTGAAGGAGGAGATAAGTTTCCTATCAGATTGTTACAATATCACTGACAGGAAACTATTAGTTTTGAAATTGCATGCTGATAAAAAATAATCCAATGGCTTTGTGAAGGTTGATAAAAAATCACATACGAGGCTTAAAGGTTGATGGGTTGTAGATCTCAGATTAAGTCTGCTGCAAAACAATGCTTCTCCGAGATATATTGTCCTTGACCTACTTTGAGGAGTACTAAATCAAAGCTGTTGTATGGAGCTGCGTTTCTCAAAAGGATCGGCGCCCAGACAGCAGGTACACTTTTGAGTTTCACAAACAGAGTTGGAAACTTTGAGTTTCATGAGTTTTTCCCAAATGCCAAATCAGTAAAGGAATAAACTCAAGTTTCAATGGCAGTTTCTCATAACCAAAATAGTGTTGAAAGGAAATATTTACGAATATTGATTTCTATAATTAATTATCTTGACTGTTTAAATACATTGTAAGGACACAGATGCAGACACAGACTTTAAGGACAAAGAGACATGTTTGCCATAAATTGACATTGTTATATTTGGTTTAATACATTACATCACTTTGAACCTTGCATTGTGTTGTGTTGTGATATGATTTTATTTTGCAAATAAAAGTACATTAATATGGAGCCACTTAACTTAATTCAAGTTTCTTGACTCACACAAATTTGTCCAGTTTAATTATTGATTTGATCAAAATTTTTTTTCTTTCTACAATGCTAAATTATAATTGAGTATAATTATACTTTTTATGAGAAAATTATTAAGATTTCCAATAGTAAAATAATCTTACAGTAGTTCAACTTTTTTCAAGCTTTTTTTTTTAAATTTTATAATATTTCAACACAATCTACAAAATCATTCAATTTATTATTTTTATTACTTATCAAAATAGAGTATTGTAATAACCTTGACCCAATAATAATGTGAAAAAAGTCGATCAAACCCACGTCAACCGGAAACATTTGATATATTTGATATTGAAGTGTAAAAAAAAAAAATTGAAGCAATACAACAATTTTTCTCGAAACTCTCCCCCCAAGACTGTAAACTGTAACATTTGCTAACTGTAGCAAACCAGCATCACTTGTTAATCAGATAACATAGCTAGTGTGCTTGACAATGACCGGAATCACAATGTCCGGCGAGCTCAGTTGGGGCAAGTGACCACTGGTAGGTATCAATTCAACAATAGATGGGCCACCAAGATTCTGATGCAGATATTCAGACACCACTATTGGCAGTGCCATGTCTTTCGTACTTTGCAGGATATGACATGGGACAGTGACAGAAGGCAAAACATGTCTCATATCTGTCAAGAATATAACTGGGCTAAACTCAAAGCTATATCTGGTCTCATGTTGAATAGAGTTCTTGAAAATTATTGCACGGCCACCGATTCCATGTCGCCACCTATCACCATTGGTGCAAATCCTGAACACCATGCTTTGTAATTGCACTTCACTCCTTCAAAGATTTGTTCTCTGTCTTCTTGCTCAAACCCTCCGTAGTAATCCTCATCATTCAGTAGCCTAATTTAATTTTATCAACAAAGTTTTAAGTTACATGACCAGATTATAAAAAATCGCATCATATATACAATTAAGTTAACGAAAGATCATCCCTTGGAGTGGCGGAGAGGAGGATGAGTTTACAGAAAAGATCAGGGCGAGAAACAGACGCAATGGCGTCAACCATACCAGAAAAGGAGTGGCCAACAAAAATACATGATTTGATTTGTAATTCTTCTAATACAGCAAGTTAATCATAACCGAAACCTTGAATAATTGAGTATCTCTCAAAATCAAAATAGTCGGGATTAGTAGTACTAGCACCCATATTATCGTATAAGACAACAACATAATCATCAAGAAGATGTGGCACTAAGAACTTCCAGACAGATTGATCGGTGCCAAAGCCATGAGCCAGGACTATATCTTTCTCGCCTGAACCAATACTACAAGAAAATCGCCATTCTAAATGATAAAAATCCGTTGATAAAACAGTTTAGAAACGGATTATGTCCGTGACAATTGTTGGTATCAGAAAATATCTAAGAACTCAATAGAATAGAAAGATCTGGAAGTCTATTCATTAAGTTGCTCTGTTTACAATGTATACAAGTTTGGTGAGCTTGATTGAGCTTGATGTTGATAACTGCAGACTAACAGAATTGCCAATTATGATTTTAGCTTGTAATTGATACAACTAGCTGTTTTCTTCTAGAATCAATAAGAACTACAAACGCACCGTTTCATTTATCCATTTTCTTGCTAGTGTCTTTAGTTGCTGCACCTCCGTTTTGTCCAAAACTCTCCGTTTGACTAATTGGAGTCTTGGCTGTTAATAATTGGTGTTCCTAAATCAGTTTAGAAACGGATATAATAATCTGTTTCTGATATGGCAACGGAAATATCCGTTTCTATTTGTTCAGAAATCCGTTTCTAATTATTAACCTCTTGGGAACGAATTTCATTTGCAAATTCATGCCATTCCGTTTTTAAATCTGTTTCCAATCCATTTCTATATGCATTTTTAATTATTTTTATCTGTTTCTAATATCTAATGAAAAGTAAAACAAAATTTTACCATTGCTAATTCTGTTTTAAATTCCGTTGCTAAAGTATTTTCTGTTGCTAAATCCGTTTCTAATATTTTGGCATACAAATATATTCTCTTTTATTCCGTTTTCAAATCCATTTCTATTTTTGCAATTGAAAAAATTCATTATTTTCAATATTTTATTCCTGCTCTGTTTCTAACTTTTTAATTTATATGCTTCTTCCACTATTTTTATATTTCATTGGTGCTTATGTATGTGTATAGTTGTCTATTTAAAGATTAACGCCAAAAAACTCATTCAAAAATCACGTAATAAATACCGTATTTTCATATTAAAGAGTAAACACGAGTCAAAATAGTATTGAATTTCGTCAATATATAGCAATAAGGCCATGTTTGGTTTATTATAATTTGCCTCATATTTTAGCAGTAGGGCACAATGTATAAATATAACCGTGTATTTTAAGGAAAAAACTTTCATGGCATCTCAAACTTTGTGAGGACTTCTTGAAGCAACGAACTTTGCTAACATAATTATATCCCTCTTAATACTAGCAATAACACTTTTTTATGCTTTGGCATTTATAAGCAAGACATTCATTCAATTTGTGGTTAGAATAATCTTTCAAATAATAATTTTTATATTTTTTAATTATCTAATAAGTATTTAATTCTAAAATTTGAAATATTCAATAGAATAATTTTTTGGAAATTGAAATATTTAGTTGGAATACTTTTATAAATTGAAGTGTTCAATAAATTAAAATAAAATTTGATAGCCCCGTAATATTTTTTTTTAACGTAAAGTACAAGAATAAATTTCTACATTGAGCCGAACACAATGGTATTTATTTTAAATTGAAATAAATGAAATCATACAAATTTTATATGAGATGAACTTTTTGTCAATTCGTGAATCTGTTTCGGCAAAGGCTTTTTATGTAGCACTCATCAAAATATTGTACCTATTATTAATATTGTTTAATAATGCAAAGTTTAGAGTTTGGAGTTTGAGAGCAAATTATTAGATGTTACTCTGTTTGACAGCTAAGTCAATGTTTTTCGATCTTGTGGTTCATTTAATACACATTATACATACATACATGTATACAGATGCACTTACATGCGTTTATGTGCATATTCAGGTTGAGAGGATCTAGAGAGAGAAAAAATGCTGCTTTAGCGTATAACATTTCACAGTTTTTTCAATTCAACTGCGATCAGTCTTAAAAATTTCCTACATATGTTTCCTGTATATATATTTATATATATATGGATGATAAACAAAGAGCCAAAAAATAGTTTACAGTGACTCTTCAAAACAAAACTGAGAAGTAAGCAACAACTTCAATCTAGCTTCTATTGTAAGCAATCTATCTATATACAAACCCCTAGCATGGTCATTACTTAAACCCAATCCTCTCTTCAAACAGAGGTATTATATGTGTATTCGTAATTTATTATCTCTATTCACAAGATAACAGAACATACTCCAATTGCCTGCGGTCTTGAGCAGAGAAAAGCGAGATGCTAACATTGCACTTCATCAGCATCTAGCGAGAAGATGTCGACAGGGGTTCTTGTGCAATCGACAACATTTTGATCTTTGAATCTACTATTCGAAGAACCTATAGGATGATCTAGGTATATCACAATGACTGTAATATCATCATGGAAATGACGCCTCACTCCTTTTTCAACTTTTCTTATGTCGTCATATCTCATTTCTCTTTTCCTTGCAGCTTCCTGCAGGGCTGCCCTCACTAATCGCCTTGCAACTCCCTACAAAAGCAAATATTTGTTCATTTCTTGTCTGAAACGGCAAATTTTCAGTTTGTTTTATGGAAATAAATCATGATGATCGAGTTCTTACAGCTCGAGGACTCTTCAAAACTATATCTACAGCTGTTTCATCAGTCAATTGCTCCCAAAGACCATCTGAAGCAAATATCAAGAATAGGTCTTGCGGCCTTAAAGGACGAACCAACATTGAAGGTTCTGCTGTTACCACTGGTCTTTTTAACGGAAAAGGCAGTCCAAATTGCTGAAAAAGAGCACCTCTATTGAACTCCGGTTTCTTTAGATAGATATCTCCTATTGATCTTGAAACCTACAAGAAAAGGAAAATTTCAAAAATAAATCCCGAGCATCACAGGCTTTCGATTACGACAACAAAAGTAGTGAAGTCATAGACTGTAGGCAACAAGAATAAGATCATTTCGGCAGTTCTGAAGTTATTTTAGATAACAGATACCAGGTGACTAGTAAATGTTCGTAGAAAGCTACAGAAGCAGAAATCTCCATCGTCATGTAGATAACATACACAAGTTGCGGTTTACAAATATCCTGTTTACCTATGTCTATCTGCTGCAAAACAGAACTTCTTATGTAATAGCAGAATGAGTGGCGAGAAAAGATTAAGCTTTCTAATACTAAATTTTAGTTTCTTGAAGTTTCATAAAGCAAAATAAATTCCAAAGAAAAACAAATCATAATGTTGCAGGAGTGAAAACTGAAGAAAGGATCAAGAATCGCAAAGCTGTAAATGGACAGAGCAAAATAAAGTTAAAATCTCCGTTGGTTCAAGAACTCAATATTTCTATGTAATTTTCTCAATAATGTACCTTGCTTCTAAATGCGAACTTCAGAGATTAAAAGAGTACAATTGGGAAAGGAAGAAAAAGCAGAGGAGAGAGCAAGGATTGGACAAATATTAGCCTGACAATAAAGACATACTGAATTGCTGAAAAAAGAAGGTAACGCTCATTAAATATTGAACACCAATAATATACAGTCATAGAAGTAAAGAAAAGACAAAACAATAACAGCGTAAATATTACCTGAATTATGCCTTTTATGCGCCAAACTCCACGGGTATAAACCACAATGTGGGAATCATCAGGATGAAGTGCAGCCACCTCATTCCTCACCTCCTCAACACAAACGTTGTGATCGGTAGATAAACGTTCGGCCGCCACTGAACTAGTCTTGCCTTGAGATACTCTCTTGCCAAGCACTGCTCTTGAGTCTCCAAGATTTGCCACATATAAAACACCATTAGATATTGCCCCAACAAGACAACAAGAACCTACTGAAGCAATCTGTGGCTGAACTGTCCATGATTGCTTTACCAAATGCAAGAATTCCTCTTCTATTGCATCAAATGCCTTCTTTATCACTTCCGCTGATACTCCACCCTTCTCTGCTGCAAGCTCTGGCAACGAAAGCCATCCATCATATTAAACAGGAAAAAAGAAGTGGCCCAGAATTTCTCAGTAATTATACAAAACATGCCAATACTATTACTGAACCTAATTTTACATTTTACTCTATTTCTTTTATTTTCCCACTTCCTCAGCTAGCAAATATACCTTTTCAAAAAATTCGCCAGTTAATTAATGAGCTAAGGTAAACCAAAGAGATTAAACCAAACTAGAAGTTTTTCGTTAATTAATGATCTTGAATTCGTTAAATTTAATTCAACAGTAAAAAACAATCTCAAGATAAACCCAAGATCACAAAAACCCCGTACTTTTCTTTCTTTTTTTCCCCCCATTTTCCCATCAACCAAACAAACTTAAAAAGTGATTGAAAAAAGCTTACCGTGTATAAAAGGAAACAAATTGTCAGCGATGAACCTGGAAGCCTCAGGACCACCATGGCCGTCATATACACCAACATAAGTGGCAGAAGGAGAAGTAAAGACTTGTCCTTGGTCTTCCAACGAAGAATTAGCTTGTACAACAGCAATTGAGTAATCCCCAAGAGCATAAGGCTTTAAGTCTATATGCCCACCCCCACCATCTCCACCTCCAAAACACCTCTCTAGAGGCCTTGTAAACATTTCCAAAACCATACCCAATAACTAAAACTTGCCAAAAAAAACAAGAAAAAGAAAGAGAAAATCTTGTGGGTTGTGGGTTTGGTGGAGTTCAGTGAAAAAAAAAAGAGAAATGGCGAGACGATTCTCTTGGAAAAGAAAAGTTTGGGAGTTAGGAGGCAGTTGGTTGGAGGTTTGGAATTGTTCAAAGTAAACGGGTCAATTAAAAAAAAAAAAAAAAAAAGAATTAATTTTCTTTTGGAGTTGACGCAGACGGAGAAAGACCTAACCTTCCATTTCAAGCACAGCTCCTTTAATAGTTATAATTTCATTACAAATCTACCATTATGTTTTAGCATCCTCACTTATCAATTACTTAAAATTACAATCTACTTAAATTTAATATCAAATTCATTTTTTTCACATTTTAAAATTTGATTTAATTTTAAAATTAAATTCTCAATCTTGATTTTATTTATTTATTTATTATATGCATATTTATATTTGATTTTATTATTTGTTATTTGAATATTTGGATATAAAATTTATTTTTTATATTATTTTAATCAAAATTCTAACTTCAGTTTACTCTTAAAATGCAATTGCAATAAATTAATAAATTCATGATCTTCTAATTCACTTATGGTGTGCGATTGCATCCTATGAGTACATTAGAATATAATTACAATTAAAGTGATAACTTCAAAATCTTCAAGATATAAATATCGGTTTAGACTAATTGAAAATTTGGCCAACCGAAAAAAATTAAATTTGTATAAATTGCTTCGTTAGATTATTAGAATCCAAAATCCTTGACGTAAAGAAAAATATTAAGACAGAAAGAAAATAATAAAAAATTTTAATTATTTTTTTATTTATTATTTTTCTTCATATTTTCCTTCTATCCAAATATAGCGGAAGTGTTTGTTTGTTCTTTTTTCTTTTCCAGTGGGTTTGGGCAGGAGAAGTAGGAGACACCCTTTTTTCTCTTCTTTTTTTTTTTATTTAATTAAATTTTAGTCGTATAATCATAATTAAAGTCCATTGTTCACCTGATTAAGTTTAGATATATATTTTTTATTAAAAAGTTGTGGATTTTTTTAATACATTGAAGGATAATAAGACTTTGATCGCAAAATTTGAATCTTAAATAATAATTGATATTTATTTAATCATTCTAATTTTAGATCAAATAAATTTAAAAACTGGGATAAAATAAATTATATGCACAGACCTTATTTATTCAATAGAAAGTGAACTTTGATTGTATTATTATTATTTTTTTTTTTCGTGGTCAAGAATGTGAAAGATCTGCTTACAGTCTTGGTTGGTGCCCACAAGCTGGACTCTTCTTCCCCATTCTTATTCCACACGGTGATGACCATCTCTTTATGTTTCTAGGAAAACTGAAATTTCAAAATAAAAAATAAAGAAATGTCAAACTTTTCGCTTTAAAGTACGTGAACCCCACTTTTGATTTTGAATATTACATTTTTCTTGACATATTATCGAAATTTTGAAAATGGACCATATTGATTTTTAATAAAATAATGGAAAAAAGAGAAGAAAATTTTAATGGGAGAGAGAGAGAGAGAGAGAGAGAGGGATGGCAGTTTCTCAGAATTGTGTGTTGTTATATTATCATTAATTAATTTTCAACTTTTAATTTTGCAATAAAATTCTATTTAATTAAATATTTATTGATATTATCTAAGGTCTATTAGTTTTTAACCAACTATAATTAATTATATCAACTAAATATCTTTAATCTACATGCAGATCGGTGGGACACAAACTATATAATGGAAGAAATATTAATTAATTAGCTAAGTGACTTCCGCATAATCCACATGTCAGTAAAATACAAATAGTAAATTAATTAATTCCGCACTTTACGCGAGTCGATAGACGGGATTTGCTTGACCAAGTCAATCTTTTACATATAGGAGTGATAATTACTTTTGACCCCAAAAAAAAAATATATTAGGATAATATTTGAATGGCGGTTCAATTCAAAGATGCATAAATATTTACTTTTGCAAAATAAATTGCTTTTACAACTCCTGATTTATTTTCTCAAAAAAAGAAAAAAAAAACAGCTGATTTCTGAGTTCTTGAAAATAATCGTAAGGAATAATTTAATTATTTATTTATTAAATAAATAAATAATTTGACTATAGTTTTTATCAATAATATTTGTTAATATTTTTATTATTACTGTAAAAATAAAAAATTTCAGAGTTCAGAGGAATGGTACCAATCGAACCCTCTCCTTCAGGCGAGCTCTTTCGCTCCACCGATTCCAGTAACGAAGCTTGGAGGAGAAATAGCCATGGCCGGCAGTAAAAAAGAGAATAATCAGTAAATAAAATGAGATGGAGGGAATAATTATTTTTTAATTATAATAAATAAATTAAAGAATAATCTTGAGATGGTGTATTTTTTTTTTAATTATTGTGAAAAGTCAAAAATGTCAAAAATTAACAAAATAATGCACACCAAGATATTGTTTAGTGATAAATGTATATATAATCTGATTATAAATTCAAGTTCGAATATTCTTTAAAGAGAAAAAAAAAAAAGAAAAAAAAATCAACAAAATAAGAAATATTTCATTGATAAAGATATGAAATTTTTTAAAAGGCGCAGATATGTTTTTGATACCTACAGATACCATTTTCTCGGTAATACAGGAAGTTAGAATAAGTTAAAATAATTAATTTGTGAAACAGAAAATGATTACGACAAAGTTGAATTTGTAAGTATAGTTAACGGTGATTCCCACTATTGCTACATGTCCGATAATAGCAGATTCTTCCTAACTTTTGTTCATTTGGAATCTTAGTTATCTTGATTTATCACCAATTTGTGCTTTTAGCATCTTTCTATCGATGAGGTTCGAATTATATTTTTAATTTCTGATGTCATAATTACCTGTTCGATGGGAAATATTAATTTCCTTGCAAGAGCTGTGGTGGGTGGATAAATACTAGGCAGCTCAAAGATCCTTCCTCCACGAAAATAAATTTTTTAATTTTTCAACCTCGTGAAAGTTATTTATAAAATACATTTTTATTTTTAATCTTGAAGTGAATTCATAAATTTATTAATTTATTTCAAATAAGATACAATATTCATTCTTCGAGATAAAAAAAAATGAGAATTTGATTTCCTAAATTATGATAATCAATTCCGTAAGTATTTTTTTGTTACTGAACTACTCGTTTGGGTTAATCTGTTGATAGTTTGAATCTTAATTGACGGAGAAGAATACTGTATTGGACTATGATGGCCCTTCAGAATTATCTAAGAGAAATTAGAAAAATATTGATTTTAAGGCAAGCACTGCATGTTGATTTTTCATCACTAGTCACTGGTGAGTAGATTCAATCCATAATTTTGGTCCCAAGTCCAAACCAACCAAAAATGAAGCAGCGGGCCAGCAGCTAATAGATAGGCCCAAAAAGGGTTCAAAGGGAGTCATATGGTAAGATAGCAAGCGGCAAGAATATCTTGGAGTCATACGAGTACATTTGTGAAATAGACAAATTAAAAATTCATTGCAATCTAATAAAAACAGGTTCTGCTAAAAAAAAAACAAATGAAAAAAAGAAAAAGAACAAAGGAGAAGAAGAAGAAGAAGAAGAAGAATATTCTTTATTTCAACAAAATAGACAAATAAACAGTACAAGAAAGGGATTACTGTTATTATTGGATTCCTAATAAGCAATCTAACCTTTTTCTTTTATCGGCAGATAATGAAACAGTCATGAGACACAAACACGAAAGTTCATTATTAATATTAAAAAACACACATTATTGAATTGCTAATCATAAATTCATCAAAAGAAAAGAAAAGATTTACATAATTCCTTTCCCTTTTCTTTTTTTGGGTTAAATCCATTTTTATCCAACTTCTTCCGTCTTGGTAGTCAGTCACGTATTGCCATTTTCGCTCCCCACATTATCATAAAGCAGCCATCGTCATACTTTAATCATGATAAGCACCTCCACCTCCACCTCCCTTTCCATCATTGCCACCCATCACGGTTGCCTTTCTCAATTCTTTATTCTCTCTTCTAAGCGTTATCAAATGATATATGAAATTGTGATTTTATGACTTCAAATCTTGGCCAAAACCAGAAAAATATGAGTAATAAGATCTGTTGGTTGGTGGGATGATCAATATTTCAACGAAAGAGAAAGAAGTGCTTCTAGAAAATAGAGCCAATTACAATAATAAATTATGCAATTCAAATTAAAGATGAGGGAAAATAAAAAAAGAAAAGAAAAGAAGGAACCCCATGAACTAAAAGGACGATGATAAAAAAAGAGAACAAAGCATGCGTAAGGAAAGATTGTTCATAATCACGAGCCTAGGTCCTCTTTCTCTTCTTCATGATCAAGAAAGCTATCATGTGAAAGCTCCTTTATCCACTCAAATGTTCGATGACGTGACATTACTTGCTTTCCCTGCTGCTGCTGCTGCTTTTCCTTCATTTTCTTCTTCTTCATTTCTGGTAGTTTTTGCTCTGTTCTTGTCGACTGCCTTTCTTTGCTTTTCTCATTTTTGTCATCATTAATACTTTTCCTACTGTTGTTACTGCTTTTAACATCGAGTACATTTAATGGAACAGGTTTAACTGCACTAACTGTACAACTGCAACCACTTAATAGCCCTGATTTTTTGTCCAAGAAACGCTGTTTACACCTTTTCTTCTTCTTCTTTTCTTGATTGCTCTTACTACTAATCTTGATACTTGAATTGCTGTTACTGCTATTAGAACTGCTGTTTCTACTAACAGAAGCTCGAACTTTAAGATCTTGCAATTCAATCTCCGGGGTACGGACTACTCCCAGTCTAAAAATGTCCCATACAGTTGATTTTCTTGAATTTCGGTTATTGCCAGTATTTCCTTTATTGGAAAGTCTGATTTGAGGCTTGGGACTCGGATGGGTGTGAAATTGATTTTGAATTCTTGATCTTGGCTGCTTTGAAATTGAAATTCTTGGACTTCTTTTAACAGAGCTGGTCGTGCTAGTTGATGAAAGTTGGCTTCTACTGCTACTGCTTCTGCTACTAAAACTTGTAAACCCATGGTCCAATGACAATGATCTTGAGAGACATTTAATAGGATTTTTTAAGCTGTCTTGGCTCGACTTGTAAGTACCACTTTCAGAACTTATTGAAAGACGAAATGGAAGAATTTGACCTTGAAAGAAAATATCATCAGCTGCACACATTTCTGATTTTGTAGAAACAGACCTACCAAATTGGCTAAAATCAAATTCTTCTTGATTTGCTTCGGTTTCTTCTTTTCTTGATTGATGATTCTCTTCTTTGATCAAATTGATTGGTAAATCACAAAGTGATAATGCTTCTACGTCTTCTTCTTCTTCTTCTTCAGAATTTTCCCATTCCCCTTCTTCATTTCTTGCCATTTCAAGAAACAGAGCTTTTAGTACTCAAAAAATACTGTTGGGGTCCCTCCTAAGAAGAAAAACAAAGGAGATGAAGAGTCTTAAGACTTTTATCCGAGAATGACGATATTTAAATAAGAAAAAAAGGAAAGACGGGGTGAGAAAGATTTGAATTTGTTATTCTAATTGAGGCAGAGACATGGAAATAAAGCTACTGCAAGGAAAACAAAGGATTAAAGAAAGAAAATAATAGTAGAAATAAAGAATTCAGTGGCTGTCCTGTGCATGCTCTCTTCTCTACTCAAATAGTCCTTTTCGTTGGCTGGGACCAACACCTAATTGGCCGGCCATTACTTGATTCTTTTACGGTCTACAAATACCCTCTTTAATGTATTTGAACTGGAGGCGTGACGGTATTGTCAAGTGGGGCTATATAGAAGATAATCTATAGGGACATCTTTATATCATTAACATGCAAATTTTTTTATATTTATGCATAGAGTTTATAGATAGAAGCAACCTTTTTTGGGTTTCTCCTGCAAGTATAGAAGGTAATGTGACAACATCATAGACAGCTTTTGTTGAGCTCTATACACTCAATAGATTCAATTTATGGAATCAAAGTTTATTTGGGAACACAAAATTCAAGACCCCCACAATTCTTTGAGATAGGGACTAGAGAGAATGAATCAATAGGGGTTGGTGTGGATTTTATTTGGGAATTTTTAATTTGATTTTAGGTCGGTGTGGGTTTGAAATGATGCACTTTAATTAGTTGGTGACTTGTGCGGTGGAATTGAGAGATTTTGAATGTTAATGTCATGGAGAGCTTGTGATAATTGAGAAAGAATGTGACTAATGAGTCTCTTTCTCTTCCTTTGTCTTTAATTTTTCCTTGTTGGATCGGGTAAGAAAGGAATGGCTTCTATTTCATTGTTTTATACATGACAAAAATTTTGAGAGGGCTCAATAGCAATAATGCTTGTCCATATAATTGCCACGACAAATCCAATTTCAAAAACTTATTTTTAATTTCTTTTCTTTTTCTATTTTAAAAAAGATATTCAAATACTAAAATACAGTGAAATTGAATATTATAAAAAGAATAATTCAAACTATTATAAAAGAAAACAACTACAAACCCAAATAATCTTATTTTCTTTTTTCCTTTTTCTTTATTATTTTTTATGGCGGTTTAAAATGTTTTTAAGAAAATAATTATTATTGGAAAGTTACTTACCAATAAAAACAGGTAAAACGAATGATTTCATTTCAAAAGACTATTCAGTCGGTAATACATAAATATATATGTATGTAGGATTGGCTTATCGTACGTCCAAAATCATTCTTATGTCCACATACAATGTATAATTTTTTGTATTCAATAATCTTATTTGTAATGTTTTTCTAAATTAATAATAAATTCTTCCTAAAAAAAAGGGAAGAAATCAATCCGTCTACTATCAGAAAAAGTGATAAAAAACATAGAGAAGTTAAGAACAATGAATACTATTTATCTTCGAAAGTTATAACTCATTGTTCGTAACTCGTAATATATATATATATATATATTATAATTTCTAATTATTAATGATAAAATCTATTTTTCTTTTACAATTTTTACGAAAAATGGAATAGAAGTGTGAATCACATTTGAAATGAAAGAGACGATATTAGTTTTGTTCAATGTTCTTGAACACAAAAGACAAGTACCGGACCTACAAACCAGGTTCCCGACCTGCTTTTCGTAGTATGGCTAAGTGGGATGCCTCTGTTTTACAATTACAAGGTAGAGATGACACTTGACAGAAAGCAAGAAATTGCAATTTTACGAACTATTTTCATGTCTCTTCTCATCCATCAAATTTAATTGACATAACTCGATGTGGCATTAGCAGCCCTATAAGACTTTCAAAAGGAACAAAAATATATTGAGGTTGAGGTTGCAGATGATGCTGAAAACAAGATTTAGGACTGTGCACTGGAGATAATACAGGTATATAACACTCACTTTTATTTTGTCTAATCGAGTCAGAAATAGAATAGTTTAAACACAAATTTTATTTAATTTATAGTTAAAAATACTATTTCTATTTCCTATGGATGGGTTCATCAACCCGATATAGATAAATAAATCCCATAATATCTATATGCCATGGAAAATTCTTAAAACATGATTAAAATACACTCTCTCTCTCCGAACTAACATCCTAAGCAGCCTTGTTATTGTTTTTCAAACACAGGAATAAACTCTCTCATGGACAGAAGATGTATATTTAAACAGATAAATTATAGAAAGAACATACAAATTAATAAATTTTAAGGCTTATTGGGACGACTAGTTATAGCATCAATAGTACTAACATCAGCATCTCGAGGGACAGAGCCACCAGAAAGAGTGGGTGCATCGGTGGCGCCGGCTCCGCGGCCAGGCTTTGGCTGGAGATGGCCTTGAGTTCCATAGCCCTTAAGCTTGTAATCTTCCAAGTCTTTGTATTGCAGATAAGGGCTGCCCTCAACTGGAAGACCCTCCAATTTCTCTTTCTTTTCCTGCTCTTCACGACTTTCTGTAGCTTGTTTTTCCATCGTTAGAGCTTCTGATTTCTATTCAGTTTCTCTCCATCTATCACCTTCTTCTTCCTTATTCCATATTATATAATGGCTTTGCTAAATGTCATGCTACGTGTCTGATTTGCATGTGAAAGTGTTATTAGTGATAGAACTACGTGTCAAGGGCACTACAAGCATGCAAATTGTAAATCCCCTTCGGACAATAATTTGATTGGAAAATATATGTCTAAACTGAATTTATCACTTGCATTATCAGTCGAATCAATTCAATGAAAATAGAAATTTTTAAAAGTTTATTTCTTTCTTGCAGGCTGCTTTTCTATTGAGTGGAGCGATTTTGTTTTAGAGATTAACATTAATCCTATTTGGAAACTAGTCAAAAGAAAAACAAAGAATTAACTTTTCCTTTTTATGAAAAAGAAATCAAAATCAACCCCAAATCTGATTTCAATCAGTACCATCTGTTGCTTAATAACTTGACCTCATTCTGAAATTGGCTGTATACCAAAAATATAAAGAACAGTCATCAAGTGCACAACAGTTTGATTGCTCTAAGATATAAAAATTTTGAATGGTTAAATACAATTTTTGTACTTTAAAACAACTATGACGTTTTAAGCTCTTATTTTGACATATTATATGTTTAAATTTATAAAAATTACACCTTAAATACTTTGGTTTATAAATAAAAAATTATTAAACTCTCTTTAACTTTTTTTCTTAAAAACTTAATAATTCATTAATAATAAATATAAAATGAATACACCATAATAAGATTTCTATAAGAATAAGAAATATAAATATAGAAATTTGAAATTTTCTATTTGGAAATTTGAAAATTTCTATTTAGTTAATCCTCCGGATAAAAAATTGGTTCATTTTTAAATAGGTCGATAAAAGTAACTTTTTGCATGCTGAATATAGTTTTTTTGAAAACTTATTACAAGTTACACTACCTGCAAAAGAGCTTAACATATTAAATTTTAATGGAGCAACATGTCATATTACAAAGCTCCATTGATAAAAAAAATTTATCTTAATTTGAAGATCTGAAGTCTCCAATCACAAGTAATCAATAATCCATCAAATATTTCAAATTACTAGAAAAATAAATCTAAATAAAAATTTTTCAATAACGAGAAACAGTTCCATGAAAGGAGAGAAAGAAACAAATTCAATAAGAGGATATCAAAATCACTTAATATGAGCAACTACATCCAAATTTTATTATAAACGGTCATAGGTTTGAAAATTATTAAAAAGAAAAACGATAGTGAGGGATGAAAAGAATACAGATAGGATTTTTTTATTAAACTCTTTGATTTATAAAATTAGAGTAATTACTTATTGAATAATTAAAAAAAATTGCATTAGCCATATCAAATCAATATTTTTTTTTATATATAAGAGAAATTTTACTATTTACTGCTCTGGTTGGGTCTGGCTTAAAATGAAACTAGGGCCGACTTTAAATTTGGGCTTGCTAAATGCCCAAAAACTTTCCGTTGTCCCGTGCATAGTTAGGCCAGCCCATTAATAAACATGTGTACCCCCTACACGATCATTCAGCTTCTATTTTTTTTTTCTTTTTTTGTTTTTGGAAAAAAAAAAAAAGATTAAGAAAAATTAAGTATTACAAATACAAGGATAGTTTACATCTCGAACATCACGAGCAAGCTAAGAACCATGTTTTTTAAGTTTCAGGAATTCACAGAATGGAAGAGACAACCTAATCTGATTCACTTGTTTAAGCCGACAACCTCAGAATATATTAAAGTGTTGAATTTCAATTACTGGAATCCTCAAGTATTGGTCAGCCATGGAAGATGCCGCCACTAACAAATAAACATGGCAATAGCATTATTCTACAGAAAAAGTAAATGGGTAAGACACATCTAAATGCAGCCTAATATTAAATTAAACTTGTCTTAGAAAATCTTCAACACAAAAAAAGTGAAATCTTGAGAAATCCACTAATCAAGCATAGCAATACAAATACTAAAATGTAAATAAAACTATACACTAAGAAAGAAAACATTTTTACGGTCTTTTCCCTGTTTTCTCTCTCAGAGAACAGCATCAAACACTAATCCAGCATTCCATTATTTGCTGGATATAAACAAATTAATGACATTCAGATAATTTAAACACTAACAACTTATCCAATCCACTCCTCTCTTCGAGACGGAGCAAATTAAGAACACAATTCTTCTTCTTCTTCTTCTTCTTCTTCTAAGTCCAGCTAACTGCTATTGGACTACCAACAACGTGTTTCCCGTCACTCCACTCTAAACGAGCAAACGCGTTACTATTAATTGGCAATGAACTTCCAGTTACTGTAACCGTAAAAGTTTTCTTCTCATTTGCTTGGCTAAAGTTCAACACTTGAGGATTAACCGAAATTTTAACTCCGGTCAGCTGACCTGAAAATGAAGCCTTATAAGACCCCGCACCACCCACATTGGTAAGAGTTCGAGTGTATTTAGCAACACTAGAACCGCCATGGATCATTTGTGCAGTATCAAAGTTAACTGCAAAAGAAGGATAGTTAAAATCATTCAAACTATACTTCTTGTTCGAATCGCAACTGAATCTTCTTCTTGCAAGGCTAGTGATTTGTGCTGCTGTGTAATTTAACGCGCAGAGGAAACTTAAGTAGTCCTCGGATGTTAGATCGTAAACGAGCCCCGGATC
This sequence comes from Jatropha podagrica, assembly GCA_947857235.1. Taxonomy (NCBI): domain Eukaryota; kingdom Viridiplantae; phylum Streptophyta; class Magnoliopsida; order Malpighiales; family Euphorbiaceae; genus Jatropha; species Jatropha podagrica. Next base: position 76,411 of record CANUEP010088350.1, read on the forward strand.
AAGTGCTGATACTGGATCAACATGTCCTGCACCATGGTCAAATGGAGTTGAGTCTTTCCCAGTAGCAGTATCTTTCAGTTTCTGTCCATTTTTATAAGCTACATAAGCTGTAGTCATTAAAGCTGATCTAATAGCTGCTGGACTCCAATCTGGATGTGCAGCCTTAAGCAGAGCAGCTAGACCACTAACATGAGGGCAAGACATTGAGGTTCCTGAAATAATGTTGAACTCCACACGCCTTGTATCTGTTGATAGCCCAGTAGGACCAACTGAACCGGACCATCCTGCTAAAATGTTGACACCTGGGGCTATTAGGTCTGGCTTGAGAATATCTGGAGTAATTGAATTAGGCCCTCTTGAGCTAAAAGCTGCAACAACTGGAGATGGCTGAATTCCAACTTTGGTGCCTTCAAAAAGAATTGTAGCAGTTGGGTTTGGATCTGATGACAAATAACTTTTAATTAAATCCCCATTTTTTTGACCAACAGAAGTAGCTGGTAACAAGTGAGCATCAGCTACTAATTCTTCACCATTAGCAGCTGTATTAGCTAAAACCATCCCCAGACCACCAGCTTCTTTCACTACAGCTCCTTTTTGAACTCTAGCATTAACTCCACGATCACATAACACTAGCTTGCCTGCAACTTTTTCTGGTATTAAAGAATCCATCATACATAAATTCCCATTTGTGGAATTACTAGCATTACCTGCATATACAAAAGGTAAAAGCTTTCCAGGCAAATTACTTCCTTTAAATAAACTCACTCCAGAATAATTTTTTCCATTGCCGAGAGTAACAAAAGCAGGGAAATCACGATCCAGAGTACCAGCCCCTACAGTAGTTATCCAAGGAGCTACATTTGATAAACTATAAGAAGTTGGACCTGCATTTCCAGCTGAGCAAGAAACAAGTATTCCTTTCTCCATAGCTGCAAAAGCTCCAATAGCTACACTATCTTTATAATAATCGGACATTCCCCCGCCAAGTGACATTGAAAGAACATTAACGCCATCTGCAATAGCCTTATCCATGGCGGCTAAAATATCAGAACTAAAGCAACCGCCAAGCCAGCAAACCTTGTAAACAGCAACTCTAGCGTGCGTAGCCATTCCACGGGCCGTCCCGGCTGCATAACCGAAAAGACTTGCGCCTTCCACCACCGATCCACCCGCCGTTGATGCAGTGTGAGTGCCGTGGCCATCATCGTCTCGTGGCGATTTAGATTCCTTGGATTCATCGATTGGGCCTAATGTGGCTTCGTAGCCATTCGCGAAGAATCTAGCGCCAATTAATTTCCGGTTACAATTTGCAGAGGTGAAATTGGTACCCGATTCACACTGGCCTTTCCAAGTACCCGCTACCGGACCGAGACCCGTATCGGCAAAGCTCTTGCTTTCCGGCCAGACACCGGTGTCCAAAACACCAATAATGACATCACCAACTGAATTAGACTGGGGGAACATATCAGCACTTTTGTCGAGTCCAAGAAACTCAGGTGTACGAGTGGTGTGTAACTCGTATCTTAACTCAGGCAACACAGAGAGAATCCCAGGTTGGTTCTGGAGTAACTCAGCTTCTTCAGGGGTTAACCGAGTTGAAAACCCATGAATAGCATTGTCATAGAAATAAAGCATTTGAGCTGAACCGGAAACCGATTTGAGAGACGAATCGTACCAGTGAACATGTTGTTCGAAACTGGCCGGCATCTGGGATTTGGCCATGTGAACAATGTAAGTTTTCTTGTCCTGTTTCTGAATCGTTGCCATGGACGCATGGCAAAGACACAGAAGAAACAGAACAACAGTATTCATCTTCATCTCTGAATTTGAGAGAAGCAGCAGAGAAATAAGAGATAGAAAAGAAAAGCAGCCTGCAACCTCCGCTTGAATAGAAATGCAGAGAGAGACTGTGAAAGACGCGGTGGTGGTTGTCTGTTTCTTTGAATGATTGCTTCGAGACAAAAATGAGAGAGATGTGAATACAGCTCGAGCTTGAGAAGAAAAAAGAAAGCCACTGATAATTTGTGATGTGTGTACTAGCTTTCATCACGTGTGTTCCGGCTTTTGTCCATGCCTCTGGTGCTGCTACTACCACTGTTACTGCCACCGTCTTTTTGCTTTTTATCTTTTTAGCAGAGCCTCTTTTAGAAGATAGGTTTAAACCAAGAAAATATAATCAAACTTTCATTACTGGTTCTGTTCAAAAACTTTAATTGAACACGAAATCCCATGAATCTTTCCTAATTAATTTTGAATATTATGAATACATTAAGGGGATTTATACCATAGTCTTGGATTGGTGGGGAAATTATATTAAGTCTGCAGAGTGAAGTATAATTTATAATTGATAGATGCAGAAGAGAGTGGAGGGAAATCTTGAATGTTACGAGTGGTGGTTCACGGGTACTTGTCTCGCTCGAACAAGTAAAAATGACAAAGAAAGAAACAAAAAAGTTGTAATTACCTTTGGTTGTTGAGTGTTAATGTGGAAGTTTACCAGCCAACAAACTCTAACCCTTTTAGTTTTAATTTCTTTTTAAAAAATTAAATAAACAAATAAATGTACCCACTAGATGGAATCACCACTGTTCTGAATTCTCCATTTCCAATTTAAATCAAACTATTTTTTGCGATTTTAAAATTGCGGGTTTTGATTTGAAATTTTAAATAATTTTGAATCACTTTTTAGTTCAATTATGAAATATATGTGATTTTTTTCTGAAATTTATTAAAATTAATTGAATTGATCTAAATTATATCTAATCAATTAGTTTGGTTCATTTATTTAGAAATTTGTTAAAATTTCAATTCAAGAAAAAAAAAATTAGAAGTTTGGGATTTAATCTTTCAGGTTTAACCGAATTCTGCTTACTCCTATTAATGTTATTATCTGTTGAATTGATTAAAAATAAATATTCATAATTAACTTCAATTAAAAAAGAAAAATTGATCAAAATATTAAAATTTAGGAGAGAAAATGAGGTTTCGTCCGTTCCAATGGCTAAAAGCAAGCGTTACAATTATAATAAGGCATGGTGGGCCCCGAGGATCACGTGTAACTCATTGGATGATGTAACCCTGTTTCAATTATTATTAAATTAATTAATGAATAGAAAACGTCTTACGATTTGATTACTTTACTCACGAGATTAGTCTCTTTCAGAATGAGACTGCTAAGAATTCACTGCATCAAACTTCAAACATGTACTGCTGAGCTGAGTCACAGGTTCCATACACTCTCCTCTATATACTATGTACTTTCCTGATTCTTATCCATTATTGGTTTTCATACACTCCATTTTATAGCTTGTACTTATGTGATACGACGATGTGTTTAAATTTTATTATTGTAATAATATTATTGTGTCCCCCTAATAATTAAAAAAAATATGATTTAATTGGTTTTTAGAGAAATTTAATATCAATAATATTCAAAATTGGTAGCTGGCCAATCATTGCATTACTGGCTCCCAACCTGTTAATGGTCTTTTTTTTTTTTTTCCTTAAAAAAATCATTTTAAAGATTTGAATTAATCTCCGACTGTTGTCATATATTTTGTTCAACGGATCTTTCTGAAGGTCATCATGAATATACTAATGGGATTATGAGAATCTTTAGAGTAATTAATCTTAAATAATAATTAAGTTGTTGATGACAGTCAATGAAACTGTCTCCAATTGGTTGGGCAGAAACACGATTGACACTTGGAGTTCCAACTTGCCACATGTACCCTAGTTATTAGTCTGTCTCCATTTCCTGCCTACCATTGTTTACCTCCTATTATTATAAAAAGATTTTTTTTTCCCTTCATTATCCCGTTTTTATTTAATTCATACATTAATTATTTATTTTTTATCTAGAAGAAGGGAAAATGCCACCGTTTTAAGGAATTCCTTTCCTTTTTCTTTTTTTTTTTTTTTTTAATTCATGGAGGCTAATTATCCAGAAATATTAATATTTAAACTCCCATGCATCATGTATAAAATTTTAGTCGTCTTTTTGTCAATATTCAAGAAATTATGATAATCTAGATATGCCAGATTTTTCGTGTCTGGACATACAGAAGTCGAATGGTTACAAGTTACATGGTGGATGCGTGTATTCGTTACCTAAATATGTAAATTCATCATAGTTTATATTTTTTTTTTTCTAAAAAATTATGGCTGTCTCAACTGTTTTTTCTTGACTAATTTTTTACTTATAAAATTACACGTAAACATTTAAATGGACAAAATTATTTTACTGAATATTTTAACGTGTAAAATCATATTATAAAATATTTACTTAATAGTTGAAAATTATCAATATTATTTTAAAATTTGTAAAAATCTCAAATTAATGTTTTAAGTATAAAAAATTAAAAAATTATTATTCTTAATTAAAATAATAATTAAGAATTCTTTAAATTTATAACTTTAATAAAATAAGAATTCTGTAAAATTTGGGAGTATAAATTAAAAATATTCCGTGCATAATAAGCGGAATTTATCACATCAAGGAGCGTATGAATGAAGAGGAGATCGGAAGACATTTATGACGAAGCAAGCAACGCATGGATTGCTCTCGAAAGCTGTACTTTAGAAGATTCAAGAAATTTATGGCCGGGGGGACTGTTAGTCAAGCTGCTGTCTGAAATAGCTTACGACACTAGTACACGTTCCTTCATTGCCCATTACTATAATACATCACCAATTGAGGCCATGTGTGCACAGATCATATCCATTACTGTCCTTATCACGTGGCTGATTTATTTAATTACAAATCATGTAAATTATTTTTTTTAACAATAAATAAAATTTATAAATTTTTGAGATTTTTACCTGAATTTTTGTACCTTTTTATAACGCTCTAAATTTTAAGAGAAATCTCAACAGTTTAAAGTTATGAACTATGACATTCCATACTTTTTTATACTATTAACAATAATTTTCTTTATATTATTAACCATAATTTTTTAAAGTTTTGAGCATTCAAAATTTAATTTGATGCATAATTAAATATATTTTTTAAAAATTTTAAAAATATCTAATAAGTTTTTTCACACTCTAATAATTGTGGAAGAGCTCCCAGAAGGCATATTCATCCACCATCATCACCTTATGGATAAGGATCCTGTCCTAACTCCTAGCATTGGTCTAAACAGGCTTTGAAAACGACGAAATATATAAAAACTTCATATCTTATGGCTAAGACAAATGTTTTGACTGACAGTAACATTTTGGTTATACAGGTAAAAGTATATGTTCGATCTCCGGAGTGAGGGCATCTGTGTGTATATATATTGGTTCCCTGGCTGAAATCGTTAGGTCCAGTACATAATTCGGCCCAACAAAACAGGAGCATGTTGGGCCTAATATTTCTCAACGCCCACATTTAAAACGAAAGGTCATTCACCCGAGAACGACTAAAACGTCATAAACGACCTGCCGCTCAAAATATGAACACGTAGGTTGCTTGAGATGAACGTTCACTGAATAGTTGGTTCATAAACAACCTGCAAGTTGCGGGAATTATCTCAAGTTAGTTTCAGTGAAAACATAAACTGTAATTTATCATCGTCATCGTTGTAACTGTGATCGCATCGTTACTGGTACTACCACGACAACGAGTTTTAAAACGACAATGTTATCCACGTCTCACAGACTAGCCTTGAAAGTCTTATGTGGGTTTCTGTAGGCTCGACATTTTTCAAATGCCATGCAATGTCCCGTTACCATAGCACTTCCCTTTCCACCCCAGCTCTCTACCGTCTCTTTCTCCGCTATCGGTAGCATCTCTATTCCTGTTTCTTTCAATAATCAGAATGAGAAATCGTAAAAGTGAAATGGTTTTCGCTTTAATTTCAATTCGATCAGTTCACTGTAGTGACAGAAGAAAGCTCTGGTATAGCTTCTTGTCCTCGAATACGGGTTATAGAACTCAGTTCTTTAGCACCAGCGCTGACTCGACTCGGTCCGAATTTTCGGGAGACAACGCGTACGATATCTTAGGAGTTTCGGTAAACAGCTCATTCGCCGAAATCAAAGCCTCGTTTCGAAAATTGGCCAAAGAAACTCACCCGGACCTCGCGGAGTTAAATAATGATTCATCAGCCTCTCAACGTTTCATTCAAATCCTCGCTGCTTATGAGGTATTTTTGATTTTTGATTGATGACAGCTCTAATTTTTATTTATTTATGAGTTGTTCATTAAGTCTTTATATCTGATTCTGCTGATTGTTTCTCTTTCACTGTGATTGAAGCATCTTGTACGTAATTGGTCATGTAACAGTAGCCGAAAATTTGGTGATTCTTCTCAATTTCGGTTCCCTGTCTGTTTTCTTGAGGCATAATAGTAGCTTAGTTAGTAATTACAGTTGCCAAAACTGAAATTGAATTGGAAACAGCACAAGCTCAAATGTGTCTTATTATAGTGCATAAACTTGTAAAAGTTGCACAAGCTTTGCGTTATGGGCAATTAGTATTATATGGAAGAGCCGATATTTTAGTCCGCCACCAACCAATTTGGATGGTTTTCATGCTGGATACATGTTATGTACAATAATTTGCGGGTATCATAATCATAGGTGATATTATAGGTAGTTTACATTGTTTCTGCATGTTTTTTGTGTTTTATGTTTGACTGTAAGTGTAACCAATGTTCAATAGTAAATTGCAGATTCTTTCAGATTCTGAGAAGAGAGCCCACTATGACAAGTATCTGATGTCTCAGCGAAGAGTAGTGCAGAAATGTTCTGGAGAAGGTTCAACATTGTACATGTATAGATCCCATATGACGACTACTAAACAGATGGAAGTTGTTGAATGGTTGAAGTGGTATAGATTGGCTATAAATGATATATTGTTAGAGAAGAAGGTGGTGGTTGGAACAAGCTATTTTGATGTACTCGAAGCTGATTTTTATTCAGCAATTCATGCAGCTTACTATGGCCCTGCAATTGAGTCTATGGATCTACTTCCAGATTGTTTTGAGGCTGAGGAGAGGTCTGTTTATGAAACTCCCGAAGTTATGCACTTGGTTTCAGGACGTGATCTTTTTGGGAAGGTCTGCCTAGTTGATAAAATTCCTGAATTATCTTATGCTTGCACTAAAAAATTGAATTCTTTAACGTCTGCTGGTCTGGGTATCTGTGGCTCTAATGAGAACACTAGCCTCTTCATGAAATCTAATGAAGAAAATGATGTTGGATCTTCTCAGATGCATGCAAGGAACAGTTTAAGTCATGTATCAGATGCATATAAAGATTTGGAATTGCATGTAGGTGGAAGGGTAGTTGCCGTGGCCACTAGGATCCCTCCTAAAGGCCAATATAATGGTTTTCAGAATGAAGTTGCACAAGATCAAATACACGTTTTTCTTAACTCGGATGATAATTCCACAAATATTAGAAGAGGATTTCCCTTGGTTTCCATTTTGGGTGGTGCAGTTGGGCTAAGGATTCCACTGGGAACTATAACTGGATTGGGGACTAGCTCTGAAGAGGGATCTTGCTTTGTCTATGATAAGATTGGTACAAAAACCCATGTCCTAATGAAACATAGAACATTGCTGGTTTGTAATGGACTTCTCCTGTCTGTATCAGTTTTTGGTTCCATGATTCTTGACATACAAATTAGGCTTCCATTTCTATGCCTCAGCATGATAATTCACATTCCATTTTGCTGTTAGTTATGTGGAATAGGCAAAAAATACGTAATTGTCTCTCTTGTATGATTTATGTAGTATATTCAATATGCTTTTTTACTGAATTGCTGGAACATCTGCTTTTGGGTTTGAGGTTTCTTCTTAGCTTGTAATGAAGTTGAATGATTGTTCCAGTGCTGTCTAATACATCATTAATATCTGATTACATTGATTTAATGGAAGAGTAACAGCTTAAATATTCTTGCATAGTAGTATTTGATTTATCTTTTCTAAAATGCATCTGCAAGACGAGTAGTACTTATTTTCTTCCTCCTTTTTTTAAGTAATTTTTTAGCTATGCTTTGAGTTCTTGCCTGTCTTTCTTTTTCTGACAATAAATAGATATTTGCTAACTTTGGCTACTGTTATCAACTAACCAAATTGGGGGAGATTTGCTGTGATGTGTATCCATTCTTTGTATGATGATTTACCAGTCAATCTTTGCATTTGACTAAGGCGGTTGTTTGATCAAATAAGATAGATTATAAAGGAAAATATAAGGCCTTACTGTTTATCTTCAACTTATTGCAGTTCCATATCGATAATGAACCATCGGGAAGTGCTTATGGTTGTATTTGCTTCTATTTGGTTGGTCTTATTGATAACTTTCCTTTGGAACTTTTCAGGTGAAGCATATGCACTGGTATGGACTGGGAGATGAAGTATCTGTTTGTGAATGTAGGTGCAGTAGAGCTCGATTACCACCAAGCAAGTAAGAAGTGCAATTTCAATTAATCCACATTGTGGTTGAATTATTCGGTAATACTTACAATGCAACATGTTGGGATATCATGTGTGAGTGGAAATCCCACTTTAGAAAAACAATGAACAGTGCGGAGGGTGTATAAGTGGAAAAACAAATAAACTCATTGCTTTAAGGTTCGACTTGAGACGTGGTTTCAATTCCACGAAGTGGATCTCTGGAGGATTTTTGGTTTCCCAGTTCTAACACAATGCAACAAACCTAAACCCATTTGTTTTCTGTTACTTTGGGTAGAATATATCATGCCTTAGATCCCTAATAATTTGGAGGTACGATTTACTGGAGTTGATCTGAGTTGAGTTCCTTTCTTAATGAGTTTTATGGAGTATGTTTACTAAAAAGTACAGGTGCTGTCCTGTTATGATAATTAATTGTCTTGTTCTGGAATTTATATTTGCAATAAAATACATCTTGAGGCTTCCACTGTGTTTGCCCACTGCAATGGTGTTTTATGAACTCACCATTGTTAACTGTCTGCAGTCACCATAGTTACCTTGCTTTATTTCAGTTATCTGGCATTTAGGCTGATACTATTTTGTGGAGATTTAATATTTCAATAACACACTATGCATTAGTTGTTCATACTCTGTTAAGTGGTTTTAGGCTTCCTTCTAACTGCATTCACTAGTTGAGGTCGATATTAATGTGCGACTTATATTCTTGTCCATTTTTAATGAGATATCATATGCATACCATGCGAAACCTTCCGCTCCCTGATGCATATTTCTTTTTCTGTTAATTTATCTTATTGAGCTCTTGCTACAGATTTTGGCTGTTTGAGCCTCGTTGCAACATGCATGATATTGGTGGCTGGTACGTTGAAACATTTGGTAGGGATAAGAAAGGACGGACGGTTCTATCTCAAAGGCATTGGGATGGCTTTAATGGCAGTGAACAATATGACAAGTAAGTATATGACATGTATTCTTCAGGAACATTTGAGCTTTGTCAATTTGCATAGTCCCTTCTCTTGCTTTGCATGATAAAATTTTAGTAAGGACAGGATTACTTCTGCACTTGTTGGCTCTGAGAACTACTACTTTAACATCAAGTTGGTGGTTTATAAAATCTTATGATTCTACGATTCAATATTGTGGACTGTCCACTGATTCTAGTTAAAAAAGCAATGTTGATAACCATGCACGTATCAGATTTGAAGTCCTATAAAAATTTGAAAAATTATGTTTTGTCATTTATGTGATTGCAGGAGACTCCATCCAGCAATGTATTTAATTGCTCTTGCATATAGGACTTTAGATCTTGAAGATGCCAAAAGAAGGAAGCGAACAGTCAGGCATATTGTTGAAGGTCAACTATTTAGAATTCTCCATTGGTGCAAGAAACTTGTTTAGCAGTGAACTCTAGGGCCTTTAAGATGCAATATTCTGCTTCACATGTCTGGCTTTGTTGAGTGCTTTAATAATTGGTTCTGAGGTTGATCGGTGATTTATCATTGAGCATTACTGTTTAATTGGTCAAGGCAATTTCTCTAGCATGTAGAAATATTTCTGCAATATGTCCGTTGGGATATTTTATAGGACAATTCTTTGGAATTATTGGTGCTCAAATTTTACTTGAAAGGAAAGGCATTTTGGGTATTGAACATCAGACGCTACATGCTTTGCTGCTGGGATGTTCAAATGATTATTCTGTTTTCAAGGTTGAAAAATAAGCTGATATTGGATTTACAGTGAATTCTTCAAAATCCATCATTCAAGGTCGAACTTGATTGCCTTCAATTTCTTCAGGATCTATAATTGTGAATCCAGCTCATGTAGATGAGTCCAGTGGTATACGGAATACAAGGTTCTCTTCAATGCTGCTAACAAGGTCTGGAAGGATGGATCATTGAATACCCTCAGGAACGCAACTCTCTTCTGGTGCCTTGTCATCTATTCTAAGAGCATGCATTTGCCAACATTTTCACCTAGGTGTTCTTGAAGTTATTCTCTGGCATTGTCCATCATCATGGATGGGAGAGGTGATATTCCTGCGTCTCAAACATTGTTGATCTAAACATCATACAGATATGTGTCTTTGCAGTTGATTTGGATGTGGATCGCAGGAAATGGGTTGTTGGGGAGGAAATCAATGTTATATTAAGAACAATTCAATTGCATTAGTGTAACTGACTTTTGCTGCTTTCTATGTAGTCATGTAAACTTTGTTATAATAAACTTCAGGCCCAATTGGAAACTTTGCTATATTTTCTTTTTGATTCCAAGGGTCTTGTCCGTAGATGAGGAAACTGGCTTCTTGTTTTGTACTTGTTGAAGGTAATCAAGATATTGGTTTATTGTATTTTCCCAGAATACTATTTCCTTTCTTTTGCAGGTGTTTTCTGATTTTGAAAATTCTAGTTGGTTCCTTAAAAATAAAGGGTAAAACTTTAAACATAAACCATATGCCATTAGGCACAAAATACAAATATATGCAACAGAGGATAAAACAACACCTTTTCTTTCCCATTATTTAAGTAGATCTTCCCATTTACAGTATTGCCCGCCTGCTAATGCACGATAATATCTATCTCTGCAGTAGACCGGTCTTCCATCAGCAGCCTTGGCAGCAGCTGCTGCTAAATCATCATCAGCCACAACCTCCACTGGTAAACTGAGCAGCTCTTCTTTTCTATAATATGTACAAGGTGTAAGAATTTAAATAAAGTGCGGAAATAGGGGATCTGAGCCGTAATCTTTATAGTTATGCTCATACCTAACATTATACTTCATGTTGATGCTTGAAGCTGGATCATTTGATGGACTCTTTTTTCTGGCAAAGTTGTTTTGAAAGAAATCCTCCACTGGTGTGGCGAAGATAAACAGTAATACTGCTGTAACTAGTAATGCACCTGTTCCGACTAGTGTTTGTTTCAACATTTTGATAACTGGTTTGACCTGGAGGCATGAAATTTCCTTACAAAACCTATTTGTATTAAAAGCTCAGAACTCTAATATATGCTGGTTAGGAATTCAGAAAGACAGGCTGAAATAATCATTTACAGCCTATACCATAAGAACAACTGTGTTTTGACTCCTTGGTATTGGCAGGAGCCACAGAACTGCCATTTCTTCTATACATTTGTGCATTTGCGCACACTTCTGTCACTGCATATCCAAACATGTATATATGCTTGACTTGTTCTTATAAGATACTTATGTTCCCTTCAGTTATTCTCCTTTTATTCTCTTTGGTTGTTTTGCTAAACTGTGCACATGTAATTAAGGTTTCATTTTTCTAGTTTATAGCATAAACATCTATTATTTCTTTTTCCAGTATTATGAATTGGATCTTAGTTGTATGTATTCTTACCTTGTAAGAACCCAATAGTCTGTCACGAGCCAGGACCTGCCAGGGAAAATGGCGGTAAGTTATTAATTTCTGATGTCAGTCTAATGCAGTATGAATGATGGTCCATATTTGTTGCTTAGTAGCTGTAATCATCACATATATTCATGTTCAGGCTATCAAATTGACTAACTACTCTGGTAGAACATTTCAGAAAGTTGCAATTGGACTTTGGGCTGCTTTAGATGTGACACTTTTACTCGTCTGATGCTTGGTAACCATTTAAAGACAAGCTAACTGAGTTATTACACTCCAGTATGCTTGGTTAAGGACATTTTGGCTGCCAGTAATCTCATACAGCGATATGGTAACATGAGCTTGTATTTTAGTTCTCTGCATTCTTAAAAATTAAAGCATTCAATATTTATACAGAGTAATTTTGTTCTCATGCCATTTCTTTTATCTATTCTTTTTGTGCTGTAATCTGGCTGTCTCTTATTAGGTCTAAACCTATTATCATGCCTTGATACTTTCTGACAAAGAAGAACATGTAATGAGAGAGAGAGAGAGATAGAGAGAGAGAGAGGGTGCTAACCTCTGGTGGCTTTACCCACATTTGTCCATCATACCATCCACTCTCTTCATATGGGATCACTGCTGATAGAAGTCTGTCTCCAACGTAACTCCATCCCTTCAATATGCATGTTCAAATGAGTTAATATTTTCAATAGAGATTCTACCTGAGATACTGACAAGACAAATTTTGAGTTCATTATGAACTAAAAACTAAAGAGGCAGTCACTAAAACAATGGCGTAGCAATTTGGTAGAATAAATAGTTCACTAATAAAATATGGTAGATATAAATTACTTTTCTTCCTTCGCTAGTGTTCTTTCAAATCCTTGAATGGATGCTAGTATCAAATCTCTCGTTCATCTGGTTCTATCAAATCATTTATATAGGGTTAGTTATCCTAAACTAGGTAAAGTTAAGAGGGTGTAATGAATTTTAAGTGAGTATAAATCGTGTTAATGTTTGTTGCATTGATTTTACTTGGTTTTGGTAATTATATTCAGTTAAGATTAAGTATTCTATTGCAGACTAATTACCAACACTTTGCCCTCAACAGCAAAAAAATTTTGACAACTGCCGTTTGCAAAATTGTCCCTCTTTATATATGTGGAACTTTGTGGTTATTATTCTACGTACAGATTTCTCAAATCAGTTGGATGGTCTAGCATCTGTACCGTGTATAAAGTTTTTCAATATGAATGATGTCTCTTGTCACATGTATGGTGTTGATTTTTTATTTAGATTAAACGAGCTTCTCTATGTAGAGCTGTTTTGTAACTACTTGTGGGTTCTGTCCCAATGGTGAAAGGCCCTTTCGGTTCTATAAACCTTGAAACTCATTTATCTTGCTGGTCAGTCAACAAACTTAGATTACGACTGCTTCTTGGCTCCATCTCATGTAGGGAAAATACATTTTTGGGTATACAAATAAGAAAAGTATTTACACTCATTTGAAATTAGCATTACTTGCAAGAGAATGATCAATTATTGAAAATGCAGCATTGGCTATAATATTTTTCCATGGAAACAATCATTTATGCTATGTTGTCAAACAAATTTGTACTATACTGCCTGGGCCAACTGCTTTTTTGTAAATGAGCTCACATATGCATGGGCATGCCAGAAAAGCTGTTATGTTCTGTAGCAACAGAATGAACTTTATGTAAGATGTGCAATATGATGATCATACCAGATAAATTCTTAGGACGATTAATGACACAATGAGTAGAGTTCCTGTTCCAGCAGCTAGTGCAAATCTTAATGGCTCCTGCAAATTTGGAATGGAAAATGAAGTTGTAATATAGATACCAGTTCAAATCTAACTGTAATTGGAATCTGCTTTACATTGTCGCTTCACATAATTGTTTATCTTGTGTTGTTTATCCCGTGTTGTTTCATTCCAAAATATAATTTTAGTTTTGAAGGTGAGAACTTGGAGAGGTTGCATGTTTGCATTTGTTAGAGAAATTTGTAACAACGAAAGCATTCTTTTAAGATCTGTAATGTTATAAGCCAGTTTTGGTCTAGTCTGGAAGGTGTTCCAGTTGACATTTATTTGCTTACCTTTGCAGGATTGAAACTTGCAGCTGCAATTGGAACTCCAAGAACTGTGAAGGTTACTAACCAAAGACCTCCAAGACGAGCAAAAAGAGGTCCAGGACCCAGTTCACCCCAAGAATACAATGCTCCATCTTTAAGAGATTCATATTCGTTCACCTATCACAGACACAGAAATGAATTGATCACTGTAAGTATGAATAAGCTCTTCTATCTAGAAGTAGAGATATGCCTATTTCAACAAGTCTATTTGGATCCATAATGCCCTTAATCTCTCTCTCTATACACACCACACCACAGCATACCTCCATACGGCACGTACATATTCAATTATACATGCTGCTTTTCATAAAGCAAGTCTACTCAGGATAGTAAAATATATAGTACACATACCGGTCTTTGTTCAAAGGGGACTTCAATTTCCAAGCCAGGATTCCAGCTTCGGCCCGGAGAGCTACTCGTGCCTCCATCTGTCTCATCCTTTAAGGCCTTCACAGAAACCGTAGAAAACGATTTCTTAGTAAGATGGTACCTAATGATCCATGAACTGTAGCTGCTTTCAACTTTGATTTGCCTTTGACTAGGGATTAAAGAGCAGTAAATATTTAGCCTTAGCATTTATGTTTCTGGCCGGTCAAATTTTAACCATGTTATTGCAGCAACCAAATTCTGGAAAAATTTCCCTCCAGTTCTCTGGTGAAGAGAGAATTATGATCTACTCGTTCTCTACTTGAACTGATGGCCGCTTATTCCGTTTTTGACCATGCATTATTTACGTGGAGGAAAACAATGGATACATCTTTTTATTTATTTCTTTGAAGGAGAAGATTATTTAAGACAGGAACCTCTTAATTTAGGACTAGAATACTCTCTATCAAACTTGAGATTTCAGTTGTGGTCCCATCAGAATGCGAGATTTGTTCGTCCCATCTGTCCACGTCCCCTTCTTTTCTGCCGTTAGTTTGATGGGCCGTTTAAGATTATCCTAATTTTGAGACTTTTCGGGCGATATTTTATGTGGATGAAGGAAGAAATAGCTTGCAAAACGTGGCTGCTGCTAACTTGCACGCAATTTTGTGTGTACTTAGCAGGTTTGCACGGGCATATGAGAGAGCATAATCTTGTCGTCTTTGACACTATCCCACTAGACCAGGCCTTGTAGATAACTGTGTCTTCCAAGCTATGTTGATAGTGCTCTGAAATTTATTTAATTTATTTATAATTTTCGCTTGTTTTGTTTTATAAGGTATTGAACAGATAAACAGAGTGGATTTTCGCAGCAATCTAATCCGTGAAAGCCCATTTAAAGTAGATTGGATATCTGCTCCACTTCTATAAGGAAATTTGGTTGTAAATTGGAATTCCATATTAGATTTTGATGCAGTAGTCTTTTTTATCGCTCCCTCTTAATTAACTATCCAAATTGTCATTTGAGCTTGTTTAAGGAAAGGGAAGGTGAAACGTATACGTGACAAAAGGCAGAAACTCTACACTGAACATAAGAAAATTGCATCAGAAATTAGAATCATACAACAATTTTGGATTTCGTTACCTTTTATTTTCTCTCGCTCTCCATTAACCACCATCCAAAATTGTTATGGAAATCCCGAAAGATGGCATTAAAATTTTGAGAGTTCCACATGGTAGACGTGCATTCTCTTTACATGTTCACCATAAATTAACCAAAACAAATTAAAAGAAGCTGCTAATTGGTTGAACGTATGTTCTTGCTCGGCTTTCAATCTAATGCTTATGCATTGATCTCACCTGTTCTTACTTGCCTTTTTGAAATTCCTTTTTGGCCTTTTTGTTTCATTTCCCTAATTCTTCTTGGCCTCGTTGCCGTGGTTATTGGTACTGCTGCTATTACTTGCTGAAACGTACCTTCCACAGTTAGGGAATTAATTAATCAAGTATGATGAAAACTATGAAGTTGGAAAGTGATTCCCTTTTGATCTTGAAGGCTTGTGACTAGGCTTACGACTACAAAAAGAATAGTCCTCATTTGGAAAGTGATTCCACTTTAGTGACATTTAATGGATGATCAATTGGTATGGGGATGCCACATCTTGAACTGACTATTCCTTTTTTTGAAGTAATTGTGTCAGTGTGATATTACAAATTAAATTAGTTTTCCTAATTTTATTGAAGTCAGTCCATTCACATTGAAGTTATCATTAAACGAGTCATAAGAAGAAATTTTGAATTTTTTATGATTTAGCCACAAAATCAAGATGCTAATCAACAAAGTAGGAAAACAAAAATTGTGGCAACAACCACTCACACGTTTCTTGTGTTTCATGCGTTGCTAGTGTTGGTCTTTTAACATTAAAAAAGGCATTAATTGAAATAAAAATATGGTTGTGTTGCATTTTATTAACAAAAATGCATATATTAGTGAACAGTAACACAATTATTGTACTAGTAGACATGAAATATGTTTAGACTAGGACAGTTGGACGTTAGAATTTAATGCTTCTGAAGCTATATTTTACTATATTACCCAAATAAACAGGCAGTCAAGTATGGTAGAGAGTCATAGAGATTCTCCTAGGAAATGATCATATGTAGTGTCCTTGACCTGGGGCCCCACCTCTTTGACTCGAAACACACATGTAAGAAAAAAATATCACAAAACCAAAAATACAATTCTGTTTCTGTGGGCTTTGAGCCTTTTCTCTATTTATTATTTATTTATTTCATTACTATAAAAAGGTAGGTGGGTGGACAGCCAGGCCAGTTAATTAGTAATTACCCTTTGGACAAAGTAGAGGTAGAAATTTAATTTACTGTTCCTTAAATGCGGACAAGTGCCAGTTTGACAGCTAAGACCTCTGCAAATGCTTGTCCTGTCTCAATAATTACCAAATCCACACAACCTCTAAATTCTCTCCTCTTCTTAACTAAATTCCCGCCCGAGCTCTTCAATTCCAATTCCTTGTCCTTTCTTTCCTGCTTCGGATTCGTTTACCGAAAATAAAGAAAAAGAAACTCTGATAATTCAATTCCACCACCACCACCACTCCAGCAGTGGCAAACAGCTCAGAGAAAAGAAAATAAAGAGGATTAAACAGCAAGCTAACTCACACATTACGTTTACATACACTTAAACAACCGATCATCCATGAAAGTGAAAGCAAGTAAAGGAAAATGGAGCTTCGAGTCAAAGCTGGGGTTGACTGCTGTTTTTCTCTCTTGTTCTTTCTTCTTCGTCGCAGGTCTTTTTGCTTCCAATTTAATCTCTCAGGTGTGGTGTGATTTTTATTTTATTTTATTTGACGTGTTTTCAAATTTTATGGTTGGTGTATGATTGATCTTTTGTTGATTGCAGGAAGCTAGACAGAGAGCAAATTCAAGGCAACTCCAATCCGTGAAAGAGGAGATAATTGAGTATGATTTATTGTCCGCGGGAGAGACTGGAGATGATTCTATTACTTTGATCCCCTTTCAGGTGATTTTCAATTTTGTTTTTAGATTTTTTTTCTTTTATTATTATCGAAATGGTAATAAGCTTGTGTTTCTTGGTTTGTAGATTTTGAGTTGGCAACCGCGTGCTTTGTATTTTCCTAATTTTGCAACTTCAGAGCAATGTCAAAGCATAATTAATATGGCGAAGCCAAACCTTAAACCTTCCACTTTGGCTTTACGAAAAGGAGAAACAGAAGAAAACACAAAGGGAATTAGAACCAGGTTTCATTTTTATATATCTTCATCTTCTGTTACATTTCAATTAGGAAGTATTTGAATTTTCTTTAAAAGATTTTGAATTTACTTGCTGCATATTATCAAAATGGTATTTAGAAATCTTCAGTTTAGTCATGTTCATTTTGAATATCACCTGAGAGGATCGCTGTATGTTACTATAAGCTCATGTGTAAAAAGGACTCATTTTTTTATCTTATCCTTCTTCTTTGTTCAAACAGCTCTGGCATGTTTATTAGTGCTTCCGAAGACAAAAGTGGGGTTTTGGATGCTATTGAGGAAAAAATTGCTAGGGTGACAATGCTTCCCAGGGCTCATGGAGAGGTATTTGTGAGACAGAAAATTTTCATGCTCTAAATCTCGCATTTTCTTCGTCCTGATACTTGGATGTTTACATCTTACATAGATTTTTTTTTTTTGAATGCGCCTGCATATTTCTTATGATGCTAATTCCTGATCATAGAATAAGCATTACTATGCAGATTTAGAGCATACTTCTCCAATATTATAGTTTAAGTTGGATTCTTTTTTCTTTTCTTTCTCTTTTTTTTCCATGTACATTTTACTTGTCCACATAGGGGAAATGGTGTTCTCAACAAAAGAAAAGGTTGTCCCTTGCCTTTTCTTGCTACTTTTCTGTGTTTTGTCTTTAACCAACTGAAAGTTATCAGCATAAAAAAAAAAATGAGAAATGGAAAAGCTGGGGTGATGATATATGCAACCCCGGAATCCCAGATTAACTTTTCTAATTCGGAACTTAACACTTCATCAAAGCAGCTGATTCTACAACTTCAATTATATATATATTCTATAGTTTAATCTTTATATTCATGATTTCTGCTAGTAAATATATACTCTTCCTACTTATATTCGTGTCAAAGAGTTACAATCTGCAAAATTCACCCTCTTAAGCTTCTGAAGAATCATCATGTCTCAAACAAATATTTTATTGAATTATTTGTTTGTCATTTGCCTTGAATTAGTGAACGTTTTATTTCAGGGTAATTTTAAAATTGTCTGAAGATTGCACCATGTTTCAGGCATTCAATGTCTTGCGCTATGAGATCGGGCAAAAGTATAATTCACATTATGATGCATTTCATCCTGCAGAGTATGGCCCCCAGAAAAGCCAAAGGGTAAATCTCGTGCAAAAACATAGATACTCTTCATACTTCATTTTAATCTATAATGTTCATTTTTATGTAATACATGCATTTGAACCAAGACAAACCATACACAGTCTTGTTGTTTTTGCTTGGACCTCCACCTTACAAAAATCATCCCTGGCAGGATCCGAACCTGAGATATTTTAATAGAAATTTCAATCCTGAATCACTCGTTGCTCTCTGGGAGAAATCTTGTATATTATTGCTATGAGCATATAGTTATCTCTGCCAGTAGTCATTTTAGAGCATAGACTATATGTTCTTGTCAGTTTGAACATGGAAAATCTGTCATCAGAAACACCTTTGGTACTTATATTCTTGATTAGGACCATGAGTTAAAAAGTTCAAGATAATACCTTTTTTTCGTGGACTTTGATGCAGGTTGCTTCTTTCTTGTTATATTTATCTGATGTAGAGGAAGGTGGGGAGACGATGTTTCCATTCGAGGTAAGGTCAAGGCCTCTTTCTCTCCTCCTTTTGTTTGACTAGATATAGACATTCATCGTGACTTTGTTCTGCAGAATGGCTTTGACGTTGATGGAAGTTATGATTTTCAAAAGTGTACTGGTTTACGAGTAAAACCCTGCCAAGGGGATGGACTATTGTTCTATTCTCTTTTCCCAAATAACACAATTGATCCTGTAAGTCCCTAAATTTGAGCTTGAATACTACGTACACAACATAGGAAACTAACATAAAAGCTGTCAAGAGCAGACTATATATATACATATATATATATATTTCTGAAGGAGACAAATGACAATTTCCTTCAAAGTAAAATTTCCTCCTTTGTGTTATAACTTAAAAGCTTGTTTGGTATCATTATCAATGTCGGTTTTGGTTTTTGTTGTCCAATTATCAAATAAAATCACACATTTCCTGTTATTACTTCACGTCTTAAAAGAGAAAAACATGTGGCCAAAACAAGCAAAAACCTTGTTTTCTTTTCTCAACCAGTTTTCCAAGATTCAATTTTTTTCCTTATTGTATAGTGGTCCATATTCGTTTTCTTGATGGTCATGTGTGGTTGGTTTTTTGGCAGACATCACTGCACGGAAGCTGTCCAGTAATCAAAGGGGAGAAATGGGTGGTTACAAAGTGGATTAGAGATCAAGAACTCGACGAATAGAATGCTTGTACATCCTATCAGTGCAATATTCTTCAACTTTTTTTTTTTTTTTTTCTCATTGGACCTCAGAAACAAAAATAAGAAAATTTCACGCAGCTAAGCTAGAAGTTTCTCTTTTTTTTTTTTTTTTTCTCTTTTTGGTTAATGTAATTTCTGATGCTGACATTGCAAAGTGAGAAAATGAATGAGTATAGTGGTGATATTTTCAAGACAGGTCCTTATATGTTCTTGTGAGATTCATTTCAAACTACGTTTGGGAGCCATAACAGAACACAATGTAACGTATGAATAAGTCATTTTCTTCTTCTAGAATGAAGTTAACATTAGAAATGTATGAATAAGAGTCAAAGCTTTATATTCAAGATAAAATAAGATCAGTCAAACAAGCTGATAATGTTTTGACGACAGGAAAGCAACAATAGATAGAAATTAAAATAGATGTAATGTTTTTTTTTACAATCATTAGATTACTTTCAATTTTCCAAGCTAATTAATTAGAAAGATGTAACATATGAATTAAATAAATAAATAAAATCGCCATCAAGAAATGAATTCAAAATATTTCTATTCCAATAAATATTCTTTGAACTGAAAAAAAAAAAAAAAAAAATTGTCTAGTTGCTCTCAGCTTGTAATAATAATGTGTAGCTCCCTCCACTAAAATCAAATTGGCACAGCAGCCCCTTTGTTTCCTTATAAATATGAGACTGGACCTGCACACATTGACTAAAACAATTAAAGCAATGCCCTCTCAATGATCATATAATCAAACAAATCTCTGCAGAGTTGCAGACGTATTGCTAGCAAATATTTCTGTAGTCATTCAAATTTAACAGTCTTATTTGTTTTTCTGTTTTAAGCTGTTGAAAAATGGGAAAAGGGAAAAGGGAAAAGGGAAAAGGGAAAAGGGAAATGAGCACCTTTCCGCTTGCATCATTAGGGTTTCGAGGGCAAAATTTCCCTCACCTCCTTGACCGTCTAAGGTAGATGACAGAAACCCACATCTATCAATTCTTTTGATGAGTTTGATGTGCAATTGAATTCTTGAAGTTATAACTTGTGCCAGTTTTGGTATGGTTGCTTTCCCCATTGCTTCAGCAAATGCATGCAACCAGCTGCTATGAAAAGCCCAATAGCAGCAAATGCCATCATAGTTGAATTCTCAATTTTTTTATAATAGCCTCTCTGGAATTTAGAAAAGATTGAAAGTAAGTCCATATAGCTATATGTTCATATTTACACAAAAACTTAACTGAACCAAGAACACGAATCAGTAAAATTGAGCACACATATGTACATATGGCCACAGGTAAAACTCATCCCAATATCAACATGAAAACTAAAGGAAAAGGAAAGAAAGAACAAAAACCGGGCATGAACTTGAACGGAAGAAATGCTCAGTAACTTCAAGGTATTTCAGGAACATTTCTTCCATTGGCATACCAAAGATGGCCCATGTTAAGCCAACCTTATTATAATGAATGGAAGAAATGCTCAGTCCCAATTACTCAAAAACCCTGGGTTACAGAAATCTTACTTGCATCAGCAAAAACAGAATAGCTACATTTGCAGGAGCAAGAGACAGGCTCATCATTCCTCCACGCAACTTATTTGGCACATGCCTATGCACAAAGAGTAGAAATCAATTTAGATTCCAGTGTATAAGACAAGAGTCACCACCAGTTACAAAAAGATCATAGAGAAAGCACCACTTTAGCATACATGGTCCTCAATCTTGCAAGTGAAGGTATAATCAGGCCCACTCCAGCATGGAATAAGCAAAACAGTGACACTAAAGTTCCAATTTCCTGCATTTTATTAATAAACAACAGGAACATATGAACAGCTAGCATAACAATCAAAATGGATACAAAAAGTAATCTACCACAGGTACAACAAATGGATACCTGGTAATCATATGCCACAATTGACAAGGCAATCCCTAGTACAATAAATGCATATACTAGGCAATCCTCAGTTCGAAGTGATAATGGCCCACTCAACAGCCATGGAAATACAGTGCTTCCCAGCATTCTTGCACCCAGTAGGCATGGATATATCAACCCTAGATATACTTCTCGCCCATCAGCCTAAACTCACATGCAATTTAAATATTGCTGATCAGAAATTAGTTTCTTACAGAGTGATTTATGTAAAAATAAGAAAACAAAGGAAGAACTGGAGTATCATTTTTCTGAAAAGGCGAACTTGTTTGTTTGTTTGCATATAATTTCAAATTTAAATAAGCTTTCAATACAAATATGAATCCCAACCACCTTCCCCAAAGGGGAAAAATAAAGAAAACAGAAAACTCTATTCTACATTTGTACTTGTCACATATTTTCCATTAAACATAAACCACCATCATTTATATCCATGAGCAAGGCATATTGCCCATTTGCAAAGTCTTGAAGCAAGCATACAGATTTATATATTATTGGCTTTTAACCTGTAGGATTTGCAACATTTAGCTCTAGAGTAAGTATATCTTAAATTATTATGGTAGATGCATATATCTGGATAATGCTATCAAGATTTCATCTAAATTTTCATGCCCTATAACCAAATTCATTGACAAGCCAGAAAAAGGTAGACAGAAAGCCAAATGGTTAACAAGATAAAAGTAAATTGAGGATAATCAGGAGTAAATTGAGATACCAGAAGCTAACAGTAAAAGCATTTTCTTTTGAACTGAATGGTAAAAGCATTTAATAATATAAGCATGTGATCTTACCACCAACATAGGAGCCCACAGAATCCAGAAGATATAAATAGAGAACTGAAGGCAACTGTGAGCTAATCCCAGCAGCCACATTCGTTTATCTGATAGATAGTAATATACCCCAATAATAAGAGCTAATGAGAACAAATGCTTATCAAATTCTTGCTAGATGTATATGAGAATAAACCAAATGCATATTAAAGTAAACTTCCTGTTTTGCCTCTATCATTAACAATATCCATATGTGAACATTTTCTTGGACCATGTGACCATAATATGTCCATCAGTCCATGAAAAAATTTGTACAAATAGAAAATTGATTAAGGTAGTTCCAACAATGCAAAATTTCAAGGCTATTTATTTTTGGTAAAAACCATAAATCATGGTAAATTTGCTGGGCATATTGTGCATGACAACGGTTTTTTTAAGAGGCTTTTCCATACCAATACAAGTGTCAAAAAAGCATAAGTCAAAAGTTGCTAATGCATAATAAGTTATGATCCAACTACAGTAACATCCTCCATTAATCAATTCTTTAAACTGCAGATAAAGTATCCATCTTGCTTTCATGATCTGATGATCAACATATAAAAGCCAGAACTCAGCTACAGACTACCAAATAAGCTCAGGCTTTAGAAGTTTTCTTAAGATCTTTTTAATGCAAAGAAGCAATGAAAAGGCATAATCTAACTAAGCAGTATGAAAAGACTGTAAAAAAATGCTATCATTATAAAAGCCCATGTACAACTTGGGCTAGTTTGAATCATGACAGGGTGAAGTATATAGAACCAAATTACAAGGCACAATATCAATGATACCTTAAAACAAATTGCATAATCCTTGTATAGAGTGGTAATATTATTGCAGTTATTCATTTTTGAATACAGACAATCAATTGTCTAAATTCTAAAAATTTGCAATGCCTCAATTTGGTATGATAGAATCATACAAGTGCCATCCTGGTTTACTAAGGAACCTTTGGATTTAAAGGTTAGAACACAATTAATTTGTTTATATCAAATTAACGGTTAGAAATTTTCATTAAAAAATATGAAATCTCACCACTAAAGATATTTGCATAAGATACAGTATACTCTTGAATTGCTGTAATTTGTGTGGTTTCTTTCCATCCTTTGCTGACACAGATGATACCTACTATTGCCAAAAAGATGGTTGCAGTGGAACAAGATACAGTGCCTTTTTCTGGATTACTACCTAACAGCCAATTTGCCAGTGCCTGGCTTCCAATTAATGATGCCGACTCAAAGAAAGTCATTAACCAAAATGTATCACTCAAAGTATCTTGTCCGTGTCCTCGCTGCAATGTGGACAAACAAGAATTTAGCCATTATTTATTATCAGTAGCTTTTTTAAACATGCCAAGGAGGCTAAAAGATATCAGAAGATTTTCCACTAATTTATATGTTCAAAGGAAAAATAAAGGGAAATCATTTGAAGACATAAAAACAAATGGTATACTTGGATCATTACCATGATGAAGATGATAAAAATTTGTGAAGAGAAGGGCAAAATTTTTGTTAAAACAAACCTTTTCATTTTCGACAACTAGCCATGCCTCAAAGCTGAAAGAAAATATTGAGTTGGCAAGAGACAAGCATATACTTGCTAACCAGATGCTAGGACGTGACATAATCCTCTTCCATATGCCAACAAAGAAGTGTAGGGTGCAAAAGATCAGACAAGCATTCCTGTGACCTCTGCGAGGAAGCATGCCACAATAAGATTAGTTAGAATTTATCATACTCTACCCATTACCTAGATTCAAGATAAATCAATATTTTCCAAAAAGAAGACGAAATTTGCCTTCTCCATAATGCCAAAGCGAGGGAAAGCCTAGGCGCAATGCTAAGGTTGCTTCATTACAACATAGAGATTGTGGGATCAAGTGCATGAATTGGAGGTAGTAAAAGAGACATATCAATAATTCGAAAACTAATCAGTAAGCATGGGAAAAAGTAACACCAGAATTATCCTTCTCCAATTCTCAACCAAATATCCTTCGAAGCAATAACCTTGACTGCAAAAACTTTACTTATCTCTCAAAATCAAAACTTTCAGCTTCCACCATTAGGTATTGAGTAAAAATTACGCAATTAAACTAAGTAGCAACAGAAAAAGCTCAAATTTAATGTTGCTTACATTAAATCGGAAAGCATCCCTAAGAAAGTACCAACAAGAAGAGCAGCTCCAAATCCAACATAGAGAGACATAGCAGTTTGCTCCTTAATCACCCCATAAAAAGCGAATTCAAACTCTCCAAACACCGACCATAGCCCTTCAATTACTGCACAGAAAAATAATTTTTTTTTTCCTAAAAAAAAATCGATAAACTACCAATCAAAGATAACTATGAGTATTCACAACTGACTGACCTGAAGCGAGAGAGAAGAGAAAAAGAAACTTTCTCTGGAAACGAAGAAAATTCGAAGAAGAAAAAGAAGAGAAGGCGTGATCGAGAGGAGACGGAGATTGAGATTTATTGGTGTTATTGTTGGATTTAGAAGCATTTTGAAAGAGAGCGATGGAGAAGAAACAACAAATGAAAATGAAGATATAAAGTGAAGGATTTGGTTCCCAAACGTAGCTTTCGATCACTACCCCCATGTCTAATGATCTACCGAAACAAGTTCTGTTATTGTTGAGATCTGGAAATTAACTTTTAAGGATTTTGATCTTTAGATTTGGTAAAGACACGAATTTGGAGCTGTTTGAACTTTGAAGAGGCTTTAGCAGTTAGTATCTCCGTAACTGAAGCCAAGTAGAGATTGGTCCTGCCTTCTGTTTGCTAAGACCACTCTACAAAACGGTGCGTTCCGCGTGTTAATCTGGTTTTTAGTTCCTGATCAGCTTATCTCATCATCTCACATTTGACCGAATACGTAAGTGGGTAAAAAGCGGTGAGTATTTTTCCCTTTTTATAACAATACGGTATTTGAAAACTTTCTAACCGTTCAGCGTAACTATTTTTTACTCTCTCAGCAAAATATATTTCCGCAAAAATTGAATAAAATCATTTATTATCTCAATTAATATTTTGTTAGTTAAGTTTTTGATAATTTGCTACCTACCATTCATGTATTTCTCATAAATTTTACTTTTTTTTTTTTTTAAAACCAAAAACCTACACTGATGTGCTACATTATATACAGCAATGAGATAGCTTAAAGGCTATCCCACACCATATGCTATATAATTAATTATTAAAATCGGTCTAATTAATAATAAAAAAATAATAATAATAGCTAGCATATATCCAAATATTTTCTTTGAAAAACAAGAAGGAATCATAGAATTGAGTAATTGCACAGAACCTAAAACTGCTATGCACTTCTTTTTGTTTTTACTCAGTTACATTATTCTATATCCTCCCTTTAACTGGCTCGCACTACCAATCCTCCCTCCCCATTGGCAGTTGGAAGCTGCAAGGTTCCTGGATGGTTAGGCATGCAACTTTCTCACTTGATCCTGAGTGCAAAACAGAGCAAAATTAATAGCATAGCTTCATTTTAAAGCCAACTTATTCTAATACTAGCTTTTGAAGTAGCTTAATGTCTCCAATACATTAAGCCTCCATTTGAATAAGGAGATACAAAAATAGACCACCCAAATCTAAAACTAGTTGTTCTAGCCTCCATTTGCAAAGAAAACAAGACTCACACCAGCTCTCAAATCTTATCTAAAGCACCTTATTGCAGTAGCTAGGCCTTATATCCTTCATTTTGACTGGAACACATCTTTTTAACTACAAATTAATACAAATGCTTACCCCAAAATTATCTTTCATCCATCCAGGAATACTTCTTGAAACAAGGTTGATATACTGCTCCATTGCCACCTCTGGACTCATGTTCCCAAGTTTTTGCCATGCATTCCTATGACAAACAATCTAATTACTTCCATTCATAAATTAATTCAAGAAACCATAACAAAGCAAATCAAGCTACAACCAAGAACTGAAGGTTAATGTGATTTTACATTCCAACAAGTAATCAATGAGCTTTGGTTAACTGAAAACAATCAATTTATCTTAAATCCTAATAATCATGACCTTCAATTTATTCGTTCCAGTACTTTCAACAATTCTGAGAAGTTCTCTGCTTCAATTGTCTCAATTCAAAAGTTAAATCTAAAGACAGCAATCTAAGAGGAGAAATAAAATTAAAAAGAAAAAAAAAAAAGTTAATACCACTTTGAGCGAGCAGAGAACTTGAATGGCATGGGTTGAGGCACATGGCAAGGCCCTTCAATGGCAACCTGGTGAAGTCCATACAATTTCAGCTTCAAATTACTATTATTATTCAATAATATTTTATCAGCATTATTCATAGAACCAACAAATGCCACAGCAGCACCAAATAGCTTCTCTAACTCACTTCTTTCTATCCCTTCCCAATCATCCTCCTCCTCAATTTCACAGTTAATCTCACCGTTATCAAAGTCCATTTCCTCATTTATCAAACCCATCTCAGTTTCAGTTTCGCTCTTAGCAATGGAATTCTCTTCGAATTCCGGTAAACCACTTTCTTCTCTACTACCTTCCTCTTTTAAATCAACATCAGTTTTTACATCTTCAGTTACATGAAAAAACGATTTGATACCTTCATTAGAAGACAATTCTTGTTGTGTAAACTTATTCTCCATCGATTCGCCTAATTTATCAACTCCTACAATTTTTGAAACAAACCCAAATTTCCTTTCCGTCTCAAAGTCATAACTTTTAGACTCCGATTCAAAATTAAGGTAATGGGTACTTGTTTTTTCAAAATAATGGTCATTATCAGTGGCTGTTGCTGGAGAGAGGAGCTTAGCGAGAAGGAAAGAACAAAGAATAGAAAGAGCAACAGTCAAAAGGAATTCAAAGAAGAGCTCCATGGCCATTGACAAGATAAAGAGTAGGATAAGAAAGTACGAGTCTCAGATTTGATGAGGCGACAGAGAAAGAATAGAAAGGTAGAATTTACAGAGAAGAGAGCATAGAATATTCCAAGAAATGTGTCGGTACTGCCGTATAATTATTGGTTTGGTTTTAAAAGAAGGTATCTGAAAATGACTCTTTCATTAATAGTAGACGAGCAGGAAGCGGTTGAGGCGTCATCAGTTCTGAGCTGTCAATTAGAGGTCAAGACTGCTGTTGCAGAGCTTCCCCTCCCTGGCTCCCTCCCAACACTTCGCCTCCTCCTTCCTTTGAGTTCTGATTCCAATTACTAACCAATAAGCAATTTTTATATCCCCTTAAGAAAAGGCATTTATAATTATTAAATTTTACGCAATTAGATTTATTCCATAAACTAAATACATATACCTATAATTTTTATTCATAAAATTTATTTATTTATATTATATAAATTTGAATATAAATTTAGTTTAAGTTATTTTATTTTATTAAATATAAATTATTCTATTTTTTTGTCATCAAAGTAAAAAAAGAAAAATAAAATTAACAGAATAAGGATTTCTTCGGTAAAATTAATTATTTTAATACCGTTTAGTTGTTAGCTGTTTAAGCAGCGTTTCGTGAAACGCTAAATAAACGTTATATGAATTAATTTTTTATAAAAGAAATTATCCTAATCTTTAAAAACTAGTCCAAACATTATGTTACCGAACAATTTTTTAAAGAGCGTTCAGCATATTGACTAATTAAAACTCTAAAAATTACTCAAAAAAACCTGTGACCGAACACAGTCTAAATAGATTACACAATATTTATGACCAAAATAAATAAATAAAAAGCAATTAAAAGAAGAATATAAGGATCTTAACTACCATATTGCTGACTGTTGTTACTGGAAATTAGCTGCTACATTTCTTGGTGTACAGTCAATTCAATGGGTAATTTCTTCCCACAAGCAATTAAAGATCCATTTAAAACATTTCTTACAGTTAAAATATAATAGTCAAATTGGACACAACAATAGATTTTATTATTAAAATTTATATGAATTTTAATTTTTTTAATAATTTTTATATTTGGCATGTGGAAAATATCATTTGAATATAATTTTTTTTTAGTAAAAGGTTATCTCATGACTAATGACCTTATTAAAACTAATATTTAAACTTATCAATTCAATTAGAAGTCTTAAGGATTAATATCTTATAATTGACATTAAAAAAATTAATTTTTGAACTTAATTATAATTATAATATTACAATTAAATTATAAGAGTAAATGACTAATCATTCGAATTTAGTTGTTATTATGATAATGGCTAAGGTAAGAATCCAATATTAAAAATTAAAAAAATAGTGTTTTGATATCAATATTTAATAAAAAAAGGCAAACATTAGCAAAGATTGATGTTTAAATTTAATTATTAGGATTTAATATTTAAATTTATTACTAAGAAATATTAAATTACGAATATGAACAAATATATATAGCATGGATTCTTAAAAATTAGTATTTATGGAAGTATTTAAAAAATATTTTATCCATTAAAATAATATATAAATGTATTTTTATATATAAATATATATAATTTTTCAGTGAATTTGGTTCTTTGTTACCAAAATTGAATCAATTTGGTCAATTTTCGTTTGACTAAAATTAAACACTTTGCTTATAAATTAAATGTATTTTCGTTTTTTTCCAAACTCTTTATAAATTAAAAAAATGTTTTAGCCAATGAAGTTTTAACATGTGTCCGTCTAATAAATAATTCTCAGTTAAGGACTTGTCCATTGTATTTAATTATTTATTTAGGAGTAATTGCCTCTTCGCTCTGAAAGTTCAGAATTAGGGTTTTTGTGCTCGATCGATCGGGGAGAGAAATATGGGAGGGGGCAATGGCCAAAAGGCTAAGATGGCTCGAGAGAAGCACCTCGAGAAGCAAAAAGCTGCCAACAAAGGTAATATTTTTCAATTTTTATTTCTATTATTTGGACAATTACACAAACTGTAAAACAGAAAATATTGGATCCTCTGAGTTTCCTTTTTGTTTCTTCTTTTATAAATTTTGTCTCTTGGAGGTGCAAAATTGTTGATTTTCGATTCTCTGTGTTTAATTCACATCCTCAGGAAGCCAATTAGAAACAAACAAGAAAGCCATGAATATCCAGGTAATCCTCCTCTCTATGTGCGGATTCAGATATTCAGATTTATAGATACGGAGATATAATATAGAGCTTTATTTGCTGATTTTGAATGAGGTATATCTAAAGGTAGAATTATTTGGCTTTTTTTATAAAATTTTTGGACAAATTTTGAAGGATAGTGCTATGTTTAAATTTTGAAGTTTGTGTGTTGGTTAATTTCTTTAATAGAATCTCCAACCATAATGACTGGTACAATAGGTACAAGCATTGCTAGTTATTCGTGGGTAGTCATATATATAATGGCAAATAATTTTAGTATGTTAATTTGATGATTGAGTGAATGGAAGAGGCGGTTGACAAGTACTTTTCATTTTTGGGTAAGTAGAACTTGGCCATACTATTTAATTTTAATTACCAAAAAAAAAAAAAGAAATCTTGAAATTTATTATTTTGATTGGCAAATAACCCATTTAACTACGAACTCAAATCAAAATTCTTGAATTTCAAATTCATGCAACCTAGAAGAATAATAGGGAATGAAATGCATTATGAAAAATTTGATAATTCCGTATGGAGTATGATTTAAAATGAACTGTGGGACATATATTATATTTATGCGAATTATCTCGTGATGCTTTTGAAATTTGAATGCAGTGCAAGGTTTGCACGCAGACTTTCATGTGCACAACATCAGAAGTGAAATGCAGGGAACATGCAGAAGCTAAGCATCCTAAATCTGATCCTTATGCTTGTTTCCCACATCTCAAAAAGTGAGTGGAATTTGACAAAACGCCATGTGAAGGCAGTAGATTAATATTTTACTTTATACAATTAGTATGATGGACCCATTTGTGCTTGTGTAATTGTGAAAAAACACTGCTTGGTCTTAGTTCCTCTTGTATTGAAACTTGGTAATCAGATAATGGCAAAATTTGAGCATCTTGCTTGTAGATTTAGTTATTGTTTATGTTGACATATTGACATGAAAAGAACTATATGAACTTTATGTTTCTACATCAATGTTAAAGCAGGAGTCATTTTATGAAGCCACAGGTTTTGCTTGGGGAGGAATTAACAGTTCAAAGACTGACCGGTACATGCCTGTTATGATTCTAGCACATGATGCTAGAGACGTTTTGCAAGTTCTTGGAGAATCTTCTCGGGGAAAGGACAATTGTAGAAGGGTGATTGGTTTGAACAATTTTAATGGCACAATATGCGCACTTGCATGTTTTTAAGTGGTTAGTTCATCGTACAAATGTCATTCCTAAGTTTCCACCGATGCTTATTGGTTCGACATTGAGAATTTAATTTCTGGCATAAAATTTTTATGCAATTTTTCTTTGTCGGAGTTATAGCTAAGGTTAGTTAGGATATTAAAGCCGCATCTGATGCATTCACTCTTGAAGCATAGCTATGCTACAATTTGTAGAATTTGTGTTGAGGTACCCAATTGACTACTGAGCTGAGGGCCAAATCAGCTTTAACCATTCATAAGATGACAATTGTATTTGCCATCCATTACTGACCTGCTGTACAAGTTGTAAGCACGCCTGTTATCATGCAATATTAAGCACCGGCGGATCTTTATCCTAAATACAAATTTATTGTTTTTCCCTTTATTTGTTTAACATTAACCGAGTTGCTAACATATGCGTAAGCAAAGTGTTAGTCCTGCAAGGCTACTGCATAAAGAATGTGAGACGCATGCCAATTTAATCAATGGGCTAGTAAATTCTTATACGAAATGCAAGATACCAATATATTCTCTCAAACAAACGATCAGGCCATATAAAAATCCATGCATAATCTTTAGCTGCCTGCAGCCAACAAAGGCAGCCGTCATTGTTCCCCATAACACTAACAATCGCAAAGATGATAATACTGATACATGCCCCACAAGCACTGGCCTCCGATCTGTTGACAGACCCATGTGAATGCTACTGTGTCCGCATTCTACTACTTTCTGCAGCTCTCACCTGAGAAAAATATGGATGTGCCTGTACCACAAACATCATAAAAAATGTCGAGTTATCAAGAATTAAAAAGGTATTGTTATCCATCATAACATTGTGGGGTTTGACATCTCTATGCAGTTTACTGGAACATATATGACACCAATTCAGTGTAGCTATATGTTTACTTAACACTTATACAAGGTCCACAAACAAGAAGATCACATACATCCTAGCCCCTGCAAATTACCAATGCTGACGTTGGTGCGGTGGATTGAGATAGAAGCAGAGGGGCTCAAATTACCAATGGGTTGTTAATGTTGTCTCTGAGTGTGAGGTGGATGTAATTGTTCCCAACAACAGCATTCCTGGAGTGATTACATTATCTCTACCTATCATGGTGGTGACCATTCAAGGTGGAAGCGAAAAGGCTACACTCATTGATCATTTTTTCCCAATCCACCACAACCCAATCACTCGTACAAAATATTAGGGCTGTTCAATCTAAAGAAATCAGATTGCACAAGTTTTGTTGCTAATGTTAATATCAAAATATTTGTCAATATTTAACTGCTCAACTAAGACATTACATATAAAAGCTGTTCAATCAGGTCGAATGCAACCCGATTGAATAGCCCTACAAAATACAAGCAAATACACTCAAGTTACATGCCCAAAGAGGCTTACCATTGCTTCTCTTGCAGTTAGCCTGTCTTGATGATCATACCGAAGGAGCTTATCAAGAAAATCAATAGCCTGCACATCAGAAAACAACAAAAAGAATAAAAACCCGTTTTAAGCCAGCCAGGATGAGAAAAGCTAAAAGCTAATTATTTAATGGGCATAAGATAAGAAACCTCCGGAGAAACTAGATGCTGATTGTCTGAATTAATGAATTTGGACCAGGGCTTCCTGCTGTGCCTGCAGCAGTTAAAAACAACAAATTCATTCATGTTGACTATGGTAAGTCTTTTGCTGGGCATCTACTAAAGGGACTTGATATAATTTGAACTGCAGCACTCTTTAAGAAAATGCACAACACAATGAAGAAGAAAATCATATTGAACAAACCTCCCAACAAGCGCATCAAGTTGAGGATCAAGCTCCAAGTGATATTTATTCAGATATGCATTCAACTCATCAGTTCCAAGTACCTGCCATCACCCTTAAAATTAGACAGTGGGTTCTATGGAACTAATTCATTTATTGTAGTTTTTATGCAATAACGCTTCCCTACCACACCACTGCAGTACCTTGGCAATTTTAACAAGCTGATCATGGTTGTCATGACCATAAAAGAATGGTTCCTTCCTAAAGATCTGATATTGAGTACAAGGACAATCAGCAAATCATAAATAATAAATATAATTAGAAAGCAATCAGAAAGAACAATATGAAGGCTCTTGCATACCATTCCTGCAAACATGCAACCAAGGCTCCACATATCCAAAGAATAATCATAGTCTTGCAAATCAACCAGAAGCTCAGGACCCTTAAAGTATCTGAGAAACAAAGAAAGAAAACTAAGAATGAACTCTAAAAAAATATATTAACATAAAAAATATTGAAAGACATTCCACTAAGAAATATAATATATTTGTATAATATTGAAATTGCCTTTCCATTCACTCAAAACCTCTATTTCTGGAATTTCAGAGCTTAAAATTGCAGAATGCTGAGAAACTGACTGATGTCTTTGAAAATCCATAGGGTTGAAATAAAAGCTAAACTTCAAAAGATGAAAACTAACAGGTAACTCTGAGCAATCTGCAACTTAGTTAAAACTGAAACAAACATCACCAGAATTTCTCCAATTTGGGTAACTTAACATTTTCACCCAAATGTATATTTGCAGACTAAACTCAGATTCAAATTTGGTCATTCCCAGCATGAATGGCACAAAACAACATATAGATCTACAAGACTTTGCTTTTCCAAGACTTTAATCATCGTACACAATTTTTTTATCAATTTCCATCCTTCAAAACAAAGTCAACCTCATTAGTGCACCTTTAGAAGATTTACTTAACAAACTTATGATTAACATTTGTCTACAAGGTTTGTCTTCACAAGGCCAGGAAAGGACCAGTCTTAATTTCCAAAACTGAAAGTAAACCACAAAACTGAAAAGGTAAAGCAGGAAAAGTGTTAAAGAATAATCTAGAATGTCTCCAAATCACTACCTTGATGCCACCCGAACATTATATTCCTTGCCAGGATGATAAAATTCTGCAAGACCCCAATCTATCAAGCGAAGTTTTCGCAACTCATGATCAATCATAACATTGTGGGGTTTGACATCTCTATGCATTATGCCTTGTGAATGGCAATAATCTAATGCCTGTATTCAAAGAAATCTCTATTAGTTCACATTTATAAGATAAGAATGACCTTTGAAACTCATGGTCTACAATGTCTTCTAAGCCAAATAAAGGCCATACTTTAGCCGCAAGGGAAATTCACATTAAAGGACATAATTGATGAATGTTAACTAAAATAAATGGTTCAAGTAAATGATACAAATAGCTGACAAATGACGCCAGATCAATGAGATTAGGCAAATATATGAGATACATATATCTGAAGCATATGTACTTATAGAGAGAAAAAGAAAATTTTCATCCACACAATACCTTGAGAAGCTCGTATATGTAGTAACGTATGTCATAATCAGTAAGCGTTGGGTACAAAACTTTGAAGTCTGTACTGTTCACGAATTCAAATATCAGGCTAGGAGTTTTTGAGTGCTGATCTCTAACAATGTCGAGAAGTTTGACTATATTTGGGCCACCGCAGAGATTCTGAAGTATTTTTATTTCCCTCTTGATCTGCAGAAAGATAGAAAAAAAAATACCATTATCAACAGATTTCTTCAAGGATGAGAAACAAAATAGCTTATATAACAGTCAAAAAACAAAACATACTTATGGATGCACGGGAGACATTAAAAATTACCTTCTTTTTCTTAACCGGCTTGAGGATCTTGATTATGCATCGCTCATTACTATTCACATTTATGCCTTCAAAAACCTCACTGTACTTTCCTCTTCCAACTTTACGAACAACTTCATAATCATCTTGATCACTGGAAAGATTTGAAAATTTAAAAAGAAAAAAAAGAAGAAGAAGAAGAGGAGCTAGAAAAAGAGAGAGAACAAATATTGCAAGCATTATAAAAAGGACTCATAATTATGATATCCATAATTTTACGCCAAAGAAAATGCTGCAATGAGAAAAAAAAAATTAAAATTATAGCAAGGGATATCGAAACAGATGTGACTGAACCCGATTAACATATGAATGGAACTGAATGCATAGAAAGGAGCTGTAACTCTAACTCTGCATTTTATGTTTAAAAAGTTGCCATAGGCTTCTATTCTAAATGACCACATATTTTGTGTATTACTTTAATTCATTACTAACTGGATTCCTTTTTATCAATCAGTAAAATATAGGCTCATAGCATATACAGCGATTAAATTTAAGCCACTCCTTAGAAAAGACCAAATAAGATAAGTCCACGAGATATAATATAAAGGAAAAATTTCTCTCGTTCCAAACGACAAAATAGTAATGGCTCAGTCCATCAAGAGACCTTGGGTTTTATATTTGTTGGGTGGGTGGGAAGCGGAAGAAGTTTCCCAGTTGTATTGCTCATTTAATATTCCGATGTACCAAAAACTATAGTCCTTCACCTTCATAATCAAATTAATAAAAAATTTCCAGAAACATTCCCCAACAGTTTCCTTCACTCATTAGTTGGGTACAGGCCACAGCAGCATTTTAGAATCCAGCCAAAAGAAGTTATAAACACTCTCTTTGCTAGATGAAACTTTGACCTTTAGGGAATAAGATGAAGAAGAAAGAATGAAGGGGGAGGGGAACCTATATTTTCTTTTATCTAGATGAATTTGGCCTTTTGGAAAGGTTTAGTCATCCAATAGAGAAAAAAAAATCCCTCTTCATTAAATTGCTCGCATTATTTGGTCCAAGTTACGTATTTCAACTTTACTGGAACAAGAAGATAAGACATCAAACATGAAGAGAAGCACTGAACAGTTGGGACAATAGAGCATTGGTCCCGAATTTGACTGGAGTAACTGAAACAAAGAAATTGCTACTAAGATATTTTCCAGTTAGCATACAAAAAGTCCGTCAACCTTGGATGCCAATTTCCCCTGTGTATCAAATCCTAATTGTGTAGATATATCCCTCAAAATCTCGCACTCAAATTCTAATAAACATATTTCTAAAACCTAACTCAAGGCAACATTTCTGCACCGCACTGGCAGAAAGCAACAAACTCCGTCTTCTCTGAAATCAAAGAGACGAGTTAAAAAGAAAACGATCCACCAATATTACTCTTTACAATCTACTTTTCCGCTTGAACTGAACAGCATTAAGTAAAAAACAAAAGAAGACGAGACGTAAAAGAAACGAATCAAAATCAAATCAATTACTTCAACTCAGATTGAATAAACCCTAGAAGTCTCCAATACCAAAAACTTTTCCCCATATTTTCGAACAGTACATAAGCCAAACAGTTCGCAATCAAATCGACAAAAATAAAAAGCGAGCAGATAAATAAACAACTAACTATATTAGGATTGAAATTAGTAAAAAGAGCAACGATTACCCCCACTGAACAGTAAGAGACTCGTAATCCCAGTACTCCTTGGGACGCAGGACGTTAACATCGGCATAAACTCGCGCTTTCGACATGGATCGGCAATTCAAATCGGAGATCTCTACGGTAGGATCACTCCTAACAATGATCTTATCGTCGATTCCGTTATTGTCGAGGATGATAGTGGGAGGGTGGCTGGTTATTAGATTAGGATAGTTAAGGGTGGCGAAGGTGCGCAGGTTAGGCTGGTACGCAACTGGCGCACTCAAAGCAATAAGAGCGCACACAAGCAGTAGCCGATGAAGAAGCAGCAGTGAGTTAAAGTTTTGGGGACCTTTTTTCATGTGCCGCTAACGCGACGCGAAGCCATGGCACGCAAAGGGAAAATTAAAATGAAAATGAAAAGGAAAAAGCTGCTGCTGCTTTGCGTTTTGGGCCTGTTGTGTTGTTTGTTTCTTGTTGATTCTTTTTTTAGCAAAAATCGGATATTTCGGAGTGGAAGAGGGGAGGTGTTACAGCGCTGTTGTTGATAGTTTATTAGGGTTACACATGACCTGTTACAAGCAATTCAATTCAATCAATCTAATCCAGCAGTTGGACCTATAATTCACCGATTGATTTGAGTTATAAATTCACTGAATAAATCTATAGACGATTCGATTTATAAATAAATTTTGATTTAATTTATAATTTTAAATATAGCAAATAATACATTTGCTATCGAAGTGTATTGCATTTTAAAATATATTATATAATTATATTATTAAATATTTGTAATTTTATTGATGGTCTTTTTCATTAGAAAATTTAATTTTTCACTATTAATTTAATTTTAATATTGTCATTGGAATATATTTGTAATTTATGAAAATTATTGTATAATTAAAATTTGAAGTATATTTAATTTTTTTAGTAATCATTTTAAGTTGTATTTTATTTTAAAAATATTTTTATTATTATGATTTATTTGATTTGCAGTCCTATAGTATATAGTGATGAAGCTTTGATACGTGGCAAGCAGTAAGTGGCTTGGAGGAAGAAACGGGTGATTTTTTGGGTTTTCATTTTAACTAAGATATATGGGCAACAGTGTGAAATATTTGCAGCAGAGTGGACGAATTTTGTTCTGGAGTCTGAACTAGGGACGGAAGTGGAGCGAAACTAGGGAAGGAGGTAAAGTCCGAAGTACGGACGAAAGTAGAGCGGACGCCTGTGCGTGGAGTCCGAAATAAGAATGGAAATAGTTTTGAATTGTATCCATTTAGTATTCGTCGGAGATACCCTATACCAAATAATCAAACATGCAAGCACCATCTGCCAAACATCATAAAAGAAGCCATGATTATGGCTAAAGTAAGACACAAAAAGGTATGTACCCGTTAAATCTTATAAGATGAAATTAATTCATAATCATACTACAAGCCTGATCGAAAAAAGTTGAAGAATTTGAAATTTTCAAACTGGATTTGCATAAAATAAAAATGCACTCTATCTATGAGGCAAAATTTAATTGGTTTTTTTATCCATATTTTTCACAAGCTGTTTCATTTGAAATCTCCAAAAGAGGAAATAGGCCAAACCCAATCCAATCAATACAAACACCCAAACATTCTCCTCCTTGCTTTCCTTTTCTGATTTCACTTGCTCTATAGCAAACCATTCCCTCCCTGCATTTCTCATCATAACCTCATTCACACTCCCATATAACACATATACCCTCTCATCCCTCCCCGCTACTACTGAAGTTGGGAACCTCCCCACATCAAGGTCAATTTTGTCGTAAACGACTCCCTCTCCCCAGCTATCGTCGCTTTTCAGGAGCCAGAGTTTACTTCGGGACACCACTAAAACGACGCCGTCTCTTCGTATCGCGATCCCGTCTGCCAAAGTCAAATCCTCCGTCAACAAGACTGCCCTCGCCGTGCCATCGTCCACGTCGACCTTGAACATTTTTCCGGTGTTGGATTGTACCACCAGTAGATATCCCTTGCTGACGTAAGCAATCCCGTTGAGACCGCAGCAGCTAAACGGTGAGTCCCGGTCGACGGGATAACGCGTGAAAATCGGAGATCTCGAGAAAATTGACGCCTCTCCTTCAGCGTTGACTTTCCATATGAAGTTCCCATCGGGGTTACCCAACGAATTGGTAACGTAAGCGTTTCCCTTGAAATCAACGGCCACAGCATTAGCGACGGAGCGGTTTGCAGTGCTGGCTGATTCTGCGTCGGGTAGGATGGAGAGGAAGATGCGTTGGCGGGTACTGAGGTCGTAGGCGGCAAGGGCGTTGAAAGGAGGGAGTGGTGGCGGGGAGTGAATAGCCGTAAGAAGACGGTTGCTGACTGGATCTACGGCCAGGCCTAAAAAGGTGGTGTTTGGAGGGAGGGAAGGGTCGGAGATGAGAGTTTCGACGACGCCTGCATCAGATACGGCGTGGAGTGTGCGGTCGCGATAGGAGCCAACGATGAAGTGTTGAGCTGTAGGATCATAAGCAAGGCCCTCTGGATAGAGATTTGGAGACCGGAAATTGATGACGTGACGCTTTCCGATAGCTATAGGGATTATATCAACGAAAAAGAAGAGGATAAAAAGGGAAAGCGTAGACATTGCTCTTACGATCTTTAGCGGGTATGGGTATGTGGTGGCGGTAGCAGCAAAGTTACGACTGAAAAGCATGTACCTTTCTTTTTCTTGTCAAAGGGGCATGGGAAAACGTTTTAATGGAATAATTATGGTAATTTCATATGAGGATGGTGCTTTGATTTTTTTATTCTTTTGAAATGTCAAATAGAAAATATTAAGTCTCAACTATTTTTTTTTATTAGGGTGATTTCATTTATGCAAGAAAATAGTAGTTGGTTTATTTTATAATTGATCATTTTTGCTCCATTTGTTTTGTAAAATAGCTTGCAAGATATTTTCCATTATTTTGGAGCTTTCAGAAAAAATAAGTTACAGAAAATATTTTTCAACAGTGACAAATTCATTTCACTTTATGAATATATATTTTTAATTTATTAATTAACAGATAGCCCCTACCACTTATCACCGATAGCTACCGGTCACTTTTAACTCATATTGATGAACATACAAATTAGCAATCGATACATTAGCCTAAACGTCTTGATCCTCAAATTGAGTTGTAAAATTTGCTATCTTTTGTTGGCTTCAGGAGAAAATTAAATGACAGAAAAATACTCTGACGAGAATCTTTCCCAAAGAACAAGCAATAGTCATTAGGCACAACTTTCATGACCACTTGCAATTCCACTTGAACCCTTCGTCTCTTATCCACCATGTCATACATGGTTTGCTTCACGCAGTTAATGCAAGTATGCTCCATGTGAATGGACGAAAGTTGAAGATGATCAAAAGGGTTTACTTTTTCTCGAAATTTTATACAGCTTTTGGCTGTATTTGCTCAAAATCGAAAACCTCAAACATGAGGCGTCTCACTTCTGGCTTTCCATACACTGTGTATGCTAGGCCATGAAGGGCTTGTTGAACAGCACTTGTGGCAGGGTTTCTCAGCCTTCGATTGTTCTCAAATGCATCTTGAACCTGCTCAGAGTAGACAACAAATTGATGCAGGCGTTTATCTCTCAAGTACCGCCCGCAGAATTTGTTCATCAGGAGACGCCGGTGCTTCTCCTGTAGCCACTTCCCAGGAGCATCTAAATGCTTCATCAGCAATCTCTCAGCCATAACAAGATCCTAAGTAAAAGAGTAAAAGCACTTAAATAAAATTTTCAGATCTCGGTTTCGGTAGTGCCTAATTTTGAAATAAAGAACTGTTGCAATCTTGTTAGCTATAAGACTATAGTGCTTAATTTTACCAAGATCCGTAAAGGCATAACTGAACAATGAGAAAAGGGATTGAAGAAAATACCTGGATCTTTTGGCCAACATATTCTAATCGCTCGTAGCAAAACCGAGGATGCTCAAATTTGTATTTTGATGGATGCAAGAAACAAAGCTGTAAAAGATGGAACATCAGAAACAAGTGGACAGGAAAACATTAATTGTGCAACAGTACATTTACATCGTTGGATACATAGTTGCACACATGACAATATGAACAAGCTATAGGAAAATATGCAAATATATTATTTAATGTAGGCAGATAAAACTACCTGTAACCCAAGTCCAAGTTCAATATTCCTGGCTTCAGTAATTTCAGGAATTTTGTCTGACAGCCTTAGTGGATATCCTAGTGTTCGCATGACTTGAGGTTTGTTTTCATAATCCCATAAATTTCCTCGGAAACGATGCATTCCTGGTGGAACACTAGCCCTGAAAAGCCTTGGGTGTGCAAAGAGACTATCTTCAGGAGGCTGCAAAAGAATTTAACATCACTCAAAGAATTCCCTCACTTTAATAAGAATGAAATTAGCTCCTCCGAATTCAGGTAAAAGGCATATTTTTTCTCTGAGATTGCATTTGCATGCATCAACTATTTAGCAGTAGATGCTCATAAAGATGTCCTATTAACTCAGTAAATACCTTTCCTCTTTCCAATTCTAAAACTAATTGCATATAGACCTGAATGTCTCCCAACAAAAACCACAGTCTCAATATCCAATTGGGCATATGAAGAGCATGGGTGGGTGACTACACAATAATGACAAAGATAGTAGTATCCTAGCAGTAGTAACATAAGTTCACTATAAAATAGGCAAAATAATTTAACATCAAAATGAAATATAGGTAAAACTTGCCTTATAAGCAGCAACGTCTTGCCAACTCAGCTTTTTCCCATCAAATTCAACAGAAACATAGTCTACATCTTCAAGTTGCCTCCTTAAATTTGGCTGGCAATCCTCAGCTTCTGGATCCATCCCAAATACTTCAAAAAGAACTCGATAGACTTCTGGCATGCCAAAACACAAATATATTGCACCAAACAGTGCCCAGAAAACAGACCTGTCAAAAACACCTAAAAGATTAGCATCCCATATATTTTCTTTACAGATATAAACATTGATATGTCATATTAACCATTAAATGTAACGTCAAGCTAATCCATTGTAATTTGGTACAGGAAGGTCCAGTTTGTCAATGAATCAAACATGTCAATGTCCCAAGAAAGCCACCGAGTCCAATTCAATAAAACAGAGATTTGACATCATGCTCAAAATAGTCAAATCAACACAACTATGGTTCACTCCCAAACCAGTTGGTGGAAGTTCTATGACATGAATAATTGCCACCTGGCATGAAATCTATGCTTTACAGTGGATAACTACTTGGGTTGAAATGACAATTATACCATAGAGCAAAAGTATTTTTGATATTTTAAAGCTCTTTATAAACAAATTCTTTGATGATATCAATCGGATATTATCTTGCTCCAGCACTTCTTTTTTCAAATGTTCATCCAACTTCCATCTCAAAACAATCTTCTCAAAATTTTTGCTGCAATATGATCTTCCAGCCTAACATTCTCTAAATACTTTTTGTATGTGAATGTAGAGATAAAAAGCAAACCAATGCCGTATGCTAACAATTTTCACAAACCTGTCATATCATCTTCTCTTATTTCGCCAGAGGCATTAAAGTGAAAATCAGATTTTAATAGAACATCCAACCAACACAACTAATAAAAGCTTCATCCAGAGCCTTGGGCATTAGCAAGGAAATTTGGGTGGATTGACATAGTTTACATCTTAATGATCATAGAACTCTGCCTATGCATTTCTTTCTCCTCAAACAAAGTTGAAGAACAAAAGTATAAAACAACCTACTATACTGAAAATCAATTAGCATCATCAAGCAATTCTGCAGTCTTGCAATCAGGCATAAAGAGAAATGAAACCATGTCCAACAACTGATTGGTTAATGGTACAGCATGCGATGCTATTACCCTACTTTGCACCAGCAAACAGAATTACTAATACAAACCAGTTCCTCTATTTCTGAAGATACAAAAACTTTTTATACAAAAATATAAAGGTCTCACTTTTCTTATGCCAAAAAGCTGACAGAATAAGGGGAAACGCTATGCATATATAAATTATTTATATCTTAGAAGCTTTAACGGCTGAACAAAACAAAACTTAAGCATAGTAGACTAGTACAAGAAAATTGCTTGTAACCAACTAAACCAAAAGCTTGAACATAAGTTAAGCCTAGGCACATTAAACAACTAGCGGGCAGCACGAAGCACGACAGCAACCTTTCTACAAACCAGAAAATGTAATTGCTATACTCATTCCACATAAAACTATGGTAGAGGTAAAAATTAAACTTTGACCTTCGACTAAACGAGACAGTGAAGCACAAAGTGAAATCAAAATGAGAAACAGAAGGGAACTTACTTCACTGGCGGTTCTCGATCTTTCCTAACCAACTTATCCATATCATCAAAAGGGAAAACCAAGTTCTGCAAACTAGCTGCTTTAATCCACTCAGGCAAATTCCTCTTTCCAATCAAAGCAAAAACTCTCTCCCTAAGTGGAGCCGGAGATTCTCTTGGATATCTCTGCAAAAAATACTCACAAAAAGCCAATTCCAAAACATACTGTCCCAGGAACATTAGCCTTGAATGCCCACACCTTATGTGCCTGGCATTAGACCTCTCACAACTAGGATGCTGAAACGCCAAATACAACAAAGTATCAAATTGCTTTGCTGGATTATCGTCCCCAAAACTATCTGATGGCTCCAAAGGATAACCTAAAGCTTGCTTTGCCTCAAGCATGTACTCATCAATCCAAGTTTTATCAGCATTATTAAGACGCGAAGGGGGTAAACAAGAACTCAATAAAGGGAATTGCTTGAGAGATAATTGAGGACTATCTAAAAATCTTTGCGCGAGTCTCTTGTCATCAAGTGGAGGTCTTAGTATAAATCGCTTTGGGGGCACCTTTTTCTTTGGGGAAGTGATTTTCTTGCGCTCTGCGAGCTCTTTGAGAAGTCGTTGAGGGCTATTCTGTGGAAGCTCTTGTGGGTCTACAGCTACAGCAAAAACGCGAAGATTTTGAGCGCTTTTAGGGTTTTTGAGGTGGAAGTGGAAGGGAATTGGGGAAAATGAAGATGAGAATGAGACGTCAGATATTTTTGAGAGCTGAGTGAATGAGGAAGAGAGTTCCATTAGTAGATTTTGAAGTGATCGATTAACTTTGTTACATTTACAAGGATAGCTGAAAGCAATTGGGGGCTTTAAGGCTTCTGGACATAGGAACAGGTACTGGATGTTGGGTTACAGCGGACAGGGTTTAGCAGGAACCCATGGATAAGAAATGACTAAGACGAAGATGAAGCTAAGGCAAATTGGCAAAAAAATCCAATCCTTGGGTTGGATATTTGGAGCCGGGGGTTCCTGGCTTATCATTTATCAGATACCAATACGAGTAGTCGTTTTTCGTTTCCCTTTCATTTTTAAGGTGCAAACACTACTGTGGTGTTTACCAACCTGTCGTTTCTCTCTTTTGTCTTTCAGTATTAAACGTTTGCCATCAATGTTTGTAATCGACTCACCGTCTAAC
Source organism: Jatropha podagrica (assembly GCA_947857235.1). Taxonomy (NCBI): domain Eukaryota; kingdom Viridiplantae; phylum Streptophyta; class Magnoliopsida; order Malpighiales; family Euphorbiaceae; genus Jatropha; species Jatropha podagrica. Next base: position 120,120 of record CANUEP010088350.1, read on the forward strand.
GCAAGACAACGAGTCGTTTAAAACTTGTATATCTAATTATTGTTTTCAATCCCATATAAGGTCAAGTTTTTTCATAAAACAATGTCAATCTCACTACTAACAGAAATGATCTACTTATTCCAAGGCCCAACTTTGAAATATTTCCTGGGCCATAACCCATAAGTAAGCTTCGATTGAATTCCGAGTTTCCTATACTTGTTTCTCCATTATTATTATTAGCCCTACTTTCGATTTCGAGTACAATAATAGAGAGAGAGAGAGAGAGAGACCAGCTTTTCCAACTTTGTGATCCCCACAATAGATTTTTCATTGATATGCTATGGTGGAGTGATCCTTGATCTTTGTTTGTACACAAACCATTGTTGGTTAACTTGATCCTTGATCTTCCCAGCTTAGCCATCTAGGTTAATTAATGCTCATTGGCTAACTTGTTGGGTTATGGGATCTCGTAATACACACATCACATCTAGTAATAGTTAGAGAGCAATACAAAAGTCACAATCTAGAGTGGCAGATTTCACTATGTTTACCTTTATATATTTATTTATGTTTGCTTCCTTACCCCCATTTCACATGGACAAGAATAGTAGATCACTTCGATCTTTTATAACTTTCAGCATTTGTCTGCTTTTATTCTGCATTTCCAACCAATTTTCGTAACATCTTAACTTGTCTTATTAATTTGTTGGCAACTTAGTAATTTCATTTCCTCACAGACAATATTAACTTTTAAAAACAATTTCACTTACATGATTGTGAAAGAAAATACAATATGCCACATAAAAAATTTGATGCATTTCTATTATATTCATTGTTCTTGAAGGCTATATATAACCTTTTCTATGAATCTTGTTCAAATGAGGAATTTAGTCCATCCCATTTGTGACCAAAATATAATTTTGAAGAGGGTATGTGAGAGGAATATATATACATATATATATATATATATAAACCAATCTGGAAGGGACGAAATTTAAAAGGCCAAACAAGAAACTCTATTCAAGAATTTGTGCAAGGAAGGGTAAGATCAAGAAGCAATTAGAGGGTGTTGGGAGGTAGGTAGACAATAGCCACGAAGCTCTAGTTGTGGTGGGTGCAATTGGGTTGTACAATTAATTGATGTTTCATGGGGCAAATGAGAGACTTTTGCTCTGCATTATTTGAATATATATACATATATAGGTCCCAGATAGATCATGAGATGTAAAATCACATTAGTGAATTGAGATCGACCCATGATTTTGTGTCCCATGAACTATCAATATTAGAATTAGACCTTGATGTTTGCTTGAATTTAAGAACCGGCCATATTCATTTAATTATTTTAGAAAACACCTATTTATTTGATAATTTATATCTCATAACAACTCGGTGAATAATCAAATATTATTAGTCGAATGTCATATATCTAATAGTTTATTTTGTTCCTTAAGAATTTTTAACAAATGAAAAAGAAAAAAAAATAAACATTTTATGAACTGAATTCAAAATGCTTAATTTACTTACAATCATTTGCAAATGAATAACTGAATATCACCAATTGATTCCAACCGTTAATAAATTATAAATCGTTAAAACAAATGGTTGATAATAATTTAAGCTAACCTTTTCTCTTAAGTACTTTTGTGTTAAAATACAAAAGGCCATCAAGTTGAGGTTGCCCTTACATAGGGAGATTGATAGAGATGACATGATATTATAGGGACATTGATGTGTCATTTTTCAAAAGTTCTCCATTCTCATCTCTTTCACTTTCACACACGTGAACACGTAATCCTGCACGTGAGCATACATACCCTTGCGGTTGCACTGACCAGAAAGTTTAAACCAACATTGCCTCTTTTTCTCAAACAATTTGTCATCAGGTTTCTCAATTTTTCCTATTGTGAATTTCCTTTATACATTTGATTGAGAAAGAAATGATATCAAATAATTATATTCTTTTATAGTCAAAAAATAATTCACGTATGAGTTGGAAAGAATAAAGCGAAAATTATCTTCCTTTGCTTTGATGTCTTCTTTGCAATTTGCCCATTGACAGTTGCAGGCAATGTCTCCAACACATGTGAAATTTATAAAAATCCATGAAACTTAAAAATTGAAACTTGTAATTCCGTAAATTTTCTTCAAATGGAATAAGAACTTGATACGTTTTGTGAATCCATAAAAATTAGGTCTTCCATGGTGATATATAAGAAGATTTTCCTCACAAACTTTAAGCAAAATTGGGAAGAATTTCCTTTTTCCTTCCTCCAAGTTGCACAAAAAGCTGGCCCAATCAGTGGCAAGAATTGGCTACAATGTGAAAAAAGGAAGAATTTTATGGATGGGAATAATTCCACGTGGAAAATCTTACCTTTAGCTGCCAATGAACATGCAGCCATCTCATCCATTCACAATCAAACTCCTGAAGCCCACACCACATAACCTTCATGTGTAAATCCTCCTTCCTGTATATTCGCCCTTCCTTTTCCTCATAATTACCCAAACTGCCATCCATTCTTGTTTTCTCGTAAGGCTGAAAATGGATTTGCTTTATTCAATTTGCTAATTATTGGAAAAGTTACAGCCTTTGAGCTTCTAATCTCACTATTTCTCAGTTTGTATGCTTTATTTTGTACTTTGCTTTTCGAAAAAAAGAGTCGTAACGAAACAAAAAAGTACGTGCATATTGGTTTCTCTTATTCTTAACCCTCTCTAATTTGTTTTTCTGCACTGCTCTGTTTTGGTTGGACTCATCATTATTCTTTTCACTATCTGATGGAGACATGGTCCTAATAAAGATCCTTCCTTCTCTGCCATGGTGGAGTTTAATCAGGACGAAACTGCACCCACCAGTGCTGCTAACATGTCCGCCAAAAAGAAAGAGCTTCTGTCCACTGTCATGAAGAGAACTAGTGAATGGTTTGCTTCCTTTTCTTAATTATATATTTAATGAGTTCACTAATTCTTTTTGTTATAGTAAAAAGTTTCAAGCTTTTTTCTTTTCCGGGTATTTGTGTAATATGAACTTTTTCAGGATTTTCTCTCAAGAAATCCCCAGCGATGTCACTGTTCTTGCTGGTGGAGCATCCTTTTCATTGCATAAGGTTTGTTTTTTTGTAATCTCGACTCCTTTTTCTTATTTTAAAGTATAATTGTAAACTCCAAGAAAAATTTATAGGAGCAATTTGTTGTAATCTACTAATTAAATTAACTTGTATTTATCTGCATCAAGAATCAAAGGGAGAATTGAAAAAATCCAGTAGTATATGTAATAGCTCCATTATCCTAATTATCTATATATCCACAAATGAAAATAAGCATGATGTAACTGTATAATCTTTTTATTTTAAGAAGAATAACTGTATGATCTTCGATAATATCTTGAATTGGATTTTTTTTTTTTTGGTTGGTTTTGCATTGCTGGCAGTTTCCACTGGTTTCGAAATGTGGGTATATAAGGAAATTGGTATCAGAATGTAATGATGCTGATCTTACTGAGATTCAAATTCCTGATATACCTGGTGGGGGAGAGGCATTTGAACTTGCAGCCAAGTTCTGTTATGGAATCAATTTTGAAATAAGTACAGAAAACATTGCTATGCTTCGATGCGTGGCAGAGTATCTAGAAATGACTGAAGATTATGCAGTTGGAAATTTAGTAGCAAGAACTGAAGCCTACTTGAATGAAGTAGCACTTAAAAGTCTTGCTGGGGCAGTTTCTATATTGTACTCGTCAGAGAACTTCCTTCCACTTGCAGACAAAGTGAAATTGGTGAGTAGATGCATAGATGCAATTGCATTCATGGCCTGCAGTGAAAGCCAATTTTCTACTTCAGGTAGGTCTGATAATGAAGGCATGCTTTCTTCTGCTATATCTCAACCAAAGTCCATTGCCGATTGGTGGGCTGAAGATTTAACTGTTCTTAGAATTGATATCTTTCAAAGAGTTCTGATTGCGATGATGGCTAGAGGGTTTAAACAATATGCTCTTGGTCCTATACTTATGCTGTATGCACAGAAATCTCTACGAGGTTTGGTGAGATCCTAACCTGAAAACTTAATTTAATACTTTTATATTGCTTATGTGCTTAAATATAAACATTACATCTTAGTTTCTTTTTTTCCAGGAAATATTAGGAAAGGGAAGGAAGAAAATTGAGCTACAACAAGAGCATGAGAAGAGAGTTGTTTTAGAGACAATTGTTAGTTTTTTGCCAAGGGAAAGGAATGCACTTTCAGTTAGCTTTCTATCTATGTTGCTTCGTGCTGCAATATATCTTGAAACGACAGTTGCTTGTAGGCTTGACTTGGAGAAGAGAATGGCCTTGCAATTAGGACAGGCTGTGTTGGATGATCTCTTGATTCCTTCATATTCATTCACTGGTGACACATTGTTTGATGTGGATACTGTCCAAAGGATCATGTTGAATTACCTAGAATTGGAAGCAGAAGGAAATCAATTTGCGTACCAAGCAGATGATGAGTATGTTTCTCCTCCTCCCAGTGACATGGAACGTGTTGGGAAGCTGATGGAGAACTACCTTGCTGAAATAGCCTCTGATAGGAACTTAACTGTTTCAAGATTCATTAATCTTGCTGAACTTATTCCAGAACAATCCAGGATAACAGAAGATGGGATGTATAGAGCCATAGACATCTTCCTTAAGGTGCACTCTCTTAAATGTAATCTTTCTGACTGCAGTTTCTAAATTCTATCTTGCTAAAATGTTTCAAATTATTCACTTCATCACATTATGAAGCTTTTGAATATTCAAAGAATCTGAGTTGCAGAACATCAATACTTAACTCTTTGAAAAGCTCATATGGAAACTAGTGTCATCTCTTAAGGCAGCTTAATAAGGCATTTCTTATATAAAATTTTACCCTTAAGCTAGATATTAGTTTAGTTAAGTTGATAGTAGAACTTAACATATTGCAAAAATGATGATTTTTACCTATTATTATTATGCAAACAAATATGGCAGGCATTGAAATGTAATGAAAACCTATATGAGTAGCAAGCTTATATTTCCTCTAAGAGAAGTTCAGTTTTTTTTCTGCTTGTCTCCTTATAATTCTGTAATTCTGATAGGCTCATCCTGCTCTAAGTGATATGGATAGAAAGAAAGTTTGCAGCTTGATGGATTGCCAAAAGCTTTCCAGGGAGGCTTGTGCTCATGCTGCTCAAAATGATCGCCTTCCGGTTCAGACTGTGGTTCAGGTATTATACTATGAGCAACAGCGTCTTCGAGATGTCATGAATGGAAATATCATAGGTGGAGATAGCCCTGCACTTCCTCAGAAAATGAATTTATACTCTGCTGATATTCCTCCTGTGTCTGATGAGATATCTAATTTAAAGAGAGAAAATGAGGACCTAAAAATTGAGCTAGTGAAAATGAAAATGAGATTAAAAGAAATTGAAAAATCTGCAGGTAGTAGATCAGCCACAAATAGTCCATTATCAAACAGTACGCCATCAGCAGATAAACCTCCGTTGCCTCGCAAATCATTTATAAACTCCGTCTCCAAAAGGCTTGGACGCCTCTATCCTTTTGTCCGAGCTGAAGGTGATTCCATTCCCAAAGGTAGGACAAAACCAAGCAAGAATCGGAGGCACTCCATTTCCTGATGAAACATGGCAGCATCTATCTGCACTTAATGGAGAGTATGGTGTTCGTTATGTAATTGTTATTATTTCTTTTGGCTTTGTTTTTAAGGCAGACTTGAGAAGATTATAGTAGCGAGAAGCCGTTTGTTTTTGTTTTCTACTTGTACTTCTTCTGTTTGATATTCTTGTAAATAACAGTGTCATTGTGTCTTTACGTCATCAATAAAATACATGATTCAAAGGCTAGGAATTGCGGCTGCTTGGTGCATAATTTTATTATTGCAGCCAAAATTACTGCCAATGCAATAAGGAAGGAATTAAAATCTCGAATTTAAGCGTTTCCAGTTGGCAAAATAATTTAGAAATGGCACCGTTAGCCCTTTCTGTTGGACTAAGGTGATGAACAGTTCATTTCCTGGGAAAATGATTCAAAAGAAAGAACAATATAGCAGGACAAACATACAAGAAAAAGAGAATCCAATGCTGTAATGTATATTCAATAAGGCTTTCAAGTGAAAATTTGTTCTTTAAGGGAAGACTGATCGAGTCACCTTTCAATTTTGGATTCACGTCATTTCATTTTCTTGGGTTCTGAATAATAATTATGCAGATCAGTCAAAGTTTAGAACTATATTTAAGACCAGATGTGCACATTCAAAATAAGACCTCGTGGTTCATGAAGTTCCTACCTTGTACTAGTTCTGTGTAACAGTGGTGGGGTCTGTAACTAAATTATTGAACCCTTTTCAGACAAAGAGCTTTTCGAAAAGCAAGAATGGCCTAAGCGACAGCCTAGCAGAAGTGCACGCTCAGGTCTGAGTTAAATTATCATACAACACAAACAAAGACAGTTCTTTGAAAAATTGGATAAATGAATGAATGTTCATAAGGGGATCTCCACCCACTGAAGCTAACTAGTAATATATTATGCATATGGTAGTTTTAGTACAAGCAGGCCTTACTTAGATTATAGACCTTAATTATTGAGATGAGAATCTGTTGTTCATTTGGTGGCAGACAAACAAAAATAAGCTCTGTTATTTCTGTTCAGTGGGGTATGAGGTTTCAAGTGTTGGGTTGAATATATATTGATTATGAAGAGCATTGAAGAGAAAAAAAGGAAGGTTAGAGGACAGAAGACTTGAAGGAAAAAAAAAAAAATCACATTTTTAGGGTTTTCTTTAACATGCTTTAATCTGAAAAGGCAATCCCAAGTGGAGAAATCAACAAGAATAATAAATAGCCCATTTTCAACAGTTTAATACAAAAATTTCCTTGAATAAACGCATTTGATTAGATTGGCCCTTGTGAATCCTTTAATTCTTGCATAGCAATATTGAAATGCTTCAACATTAGTCAACTTGAATCAGACATTCATTATTAAGAATTTTAACAGATCATCAAAAATAGTCCATTGATACTTTTGAGGTTAAATAAAATCCAGATATAATGAGCCTTCAAAACTAAGGTCGAGTATGGAAATTTCTGTCATGGATAATATTTAACTTTCAGACAGGAATAGTCGACAATTCTGCCAGTTTACACAATTGCATAGGCAACTAATGATGATTGATATGAAAGATCTAAAAACAACCCATCCTCAGATTTTAGTGCATTATGCAAGCCAAGAAAAGCAAGTCATGATCTCTACAAAAGACTACACAGAAAAATCCAAACAAAGTTAAAAATCTGATCTCATATATATATAATATATATAGAAATGGGTTTAAAAGATAATATATTTTTTTTGAAGTTCAAGTTATGTTTAGACTCAAAACTTGAAAAAGCCAAGGAGGCTGTTTTAACCTCTCCTGTAGCAATTTTTCATCAACATCAATGTTACTTGTTTTACTTTCACTTTGGTAACCACCCAATTGCATATCATCAGGAACCTGATGAACGAGCCCCAATTCGCGCCCATCAGGGTTTTCTCTTTTTTTATTGATTCTCTGATGATGGCTCAAAGAACTTGTCCTGTTTATATGGCTAGATCCAGTAGAAGATGAAGAAAAGCTTGGTCCTGAATCTGATGTTAATGGTGTGTCAGGTTTCTTCCTCCTCCTGTTATTATAACTCGAAGGGCCTAATGTTAGCTCAATCTCTCTTTCATCTATAAACTCTAACACTCTATCTCCACTTGACTCAAAAGCATAATCTTCAGCTGGCCTTTCCAAGTCTAGTTTGATTATAGACTTGTGAGCAAAATTTATGTTATTCTTCGCATTCCATAATTCTTGAGTATTTTGTAACGTATTAGGCCTGTTGTTAGCAATGTTCTTCATCAGTATCTTCTGGATTCGATATAGTCGATGAAGTTCATGCACCTGCCAAATGGTAACTAGAAGATAATTAACTGTTACTAGAATCACCTTCTTGAGGAGTATACTGTCAATCCGGCCAGACCTAATTAAGCAAGAAAATAACACAAAACATATAAATAATTGGATACATGTGAGGAGATTTTATATGAGTACCTGCTCTTTAAACGTCTCTTCATGTTTTAACATGGCCATTCTCATGTATTCTTTATCATAAGGCTTGAGAAATTTATCCATTAATTTTTCTTGATTACTTCTATTGCATATCTGTAAATAGGGCAATTTAGAGATTGGATGATGACATAGATATAGATATAGATATAGGTTGCTTGACAAAGAACATTAATGTCAAGTACTATTACACTAACATTAGCTAGAACATCAACCATATCAGGTATAGTTTGTCTTGTAGCAGCTTGTTTTTATTCTTACACTGTTCAGCTCCTTTTTGGGCCACAATATAGTTTTCATATACAAAAATATCTACCAATAATCATATAATGCACATATCCAATTAATATGCTGTTCTTAACCTATATAGTTAATTAGTACTTCTATTGAACAGAAGAAGATATTAATTATAAACCACAGCCTAAATATAGACTTAAAAGAGAGAATTGAAGGCTCTATCTGTGCTATTCTATGCTTGGAAGATTCAAATTTATTCTGGGGATGCAATATTCCTTCTTTATTTTCAAATAATATATAGATATAGACGTAGAACATAATTAAATAAACTGTTAATTAGTATTATAATATTGAAATGATTTTTTATTAAATGATTAATTTCTCTGTAATATACAATATATTCTAGTCATGTGTATCATGAAATGATAATTCAGCTTTTGTTAATACTGATAGTATATATCTGATGATATATGCATCTCAAGATCAGATAGATATATAATTAAAACCCTAATTGTCAGAAAAACATGCAAAAGATTTTACTTCTTAATTGAGACAGAAGTTAAACAAGAAGCAAAATTGCATCAACAAGAAATGGATAATTGGAAAAGAAGGAAAAGGAAAAAACTTTCTGGAACCCAGAAACTGGATCCTTTTCTAATATTCCGTGCCATACAAAATTCATACAAAGAAAAGAAAGGGCACAAGAAAAAAAGGTAAGATAAATGATTTTCTGACCTGCAAGAATTTGAAGAGCTAACTAGCTTGCAGCCGAAACCAAGAAGAAGAAGAAGAAGAAGAAGAAAGGTTATCTGTAGAGCTTAGATGATTATGCTTTAAAGAAGCAAAATCAAAAAGGGAAACAGTACAACTTCTTGTAGTTTGTTGCACCAAAGACTATTCTCCCAAAAGTCGGAGAGGCAGACAGAAAGCTTCGTTTGTTATTTAGAGAAAGAAAAGGGAAATGAAAACATTACTTGCCTTCACATTCTCCATCAGTATATACTGCAAAAATAAATAAAATTAAATTAAAAAACTAACAAGGAATTTAAGATTCTTTCCTCTCTATCTCTCTCACAAAAACCAAAATAATGTTAATGTTGCATCTGGGGTTTGAGGCATGCCAAACAAATCCCAGTGCTCTAGCCAATACCATTCAAGTTTTGTGAAAGAGATGCCCCAGACAGGTACAGCAAATGCACCTATATAATATTATTATCAAAATATTTATTTATTCTCAGAATTTATTTTATAATAATTGTTGAGGATCACAAGGAGCTTACATTGCTCCAGACAATCATGATCAAGAAAACAGCTTAGCCTGTTAAGGTGAATCGCATGCAACCCAAGAATTCTATTTCTATAACTATATATCACCACCACCAACAGTTGTCTCACTTATCTATATAATTATTTTATCTTAATCCAAGATTATTAAGACCAAGAAGATTAAGTTAGCATCCAATCCACATCTCATGTCCCGCCGACAATTACATCTCCACCGTACGTTTCACTGTGTACCTCTTTTAAAGAATCCAAAAGCTTAAACACTGACCACAGGATCTCAAAATTAATCAAATAATACAGCAGTACTAAACTTGATAAAATAATATCTCACAAAAACAATAATTTTCAAGAGTTGGGTAATAATTAATATGCATACCCTGTCACTCATAGAAGACCCCAGCACAATGATTATAAGCAGTATAGGCTGTAGGACATGTGAGTAAGAAATGAAATCTATATTAAGTGTAGGAGATCGCAGGGTCCAGATTAATTATTTAATTTGAACTCTCCAACAAGAACTGTACTTGCTATACATATCATATGTATTATAGCTCAAGAAAATGTGTATGTATGTATAGATGTATGTACGTGATTTGGTAGATTAGATCTGTTTCTGTTTGCAGAAAGAAAGAAAGAAAGAAAGAGAATGAGGTGGGGAAGTATTTGGCAGTGTTATGTTTCGAACAGGATATCTGTTTATGCAAATACAAAAGAGTATGGAAAGAGACAAAATGAAAAAATAAAAATAAAAATCAATGTCTGCTCGTTCTTATCAAGAAATATGATAAGTTTCACATGCATGTGCATATATGTAATGTAGGCCTTACCTTACATTATAAAATTAAATTATTAAACTTTGAAGAATCTAAAAATAAATATCACTGGAATTTACAAGAAAGGGAGTACTGAAGAGAAAGAGAAAGAGAGAGAGAGTGACATGGAAGCACGCGTTGCCGGTAAGAGGAGGTGCAGCCGTATGGGGAGGTGGGTCCATTGGGTTTGCTGAAAAGGCTGAGATAGCCATTAGAGGGTGGGGTCCCACAAGAAACGAAGGTATAGTCAAAATTTCTGTTCTTTCACAGTACAAAAAAGAGATCATCGATGACAAGTGAGGACGGTACAGTTCAGACTATACAGTAATACGCACAGTATTTTACATAATTTGTTTTAGAAAAAAAAAATAATAATAATAAAATGACACTGAAGAAGAATCTTATTGTTTCTGCCATGTCGGCGCGTGTTTGATCAGTATGAGCATGTCACATTTCGCATCGGTCCTTAATTCAGTAATTATATATATTAATGTTTGATTCCCATGCTACGTAAATCTAATTAAGTATTTATTGGTTTTAACAGTAAATAGTTAAGGTTTTAACAATATATACTTTTCACATCGAAATTAAACAATTTAAAAAAAAAAAAGCATCTCATTTTATGATTTAACTTCTAAATTATATTTTAGAAAACTTGATTTGGTGGGGTGCGAAATAAAAATTATTACGAGAGTGGATAATTGAAGGATTTGCATGACAATAATAATAAATTAAACTCTTCAAGTACGGATTCTTTCTTTCACTAACTTTGAGATATGCATGTCGTTTTCAATAGCAAAATAAAGTCACTTTCTACCGTTTTGAACTAAAAAGGAAAATTCCCTAAAAACTGAATTGTGACGTAACAATCACTGCCACGATTCCTCAAACTCCGATTTAAAAAAATGGGTTATTATCATGTTAATTAGGAGAAGTGGGTTTTGTCATGATTAATAATTTTATTAAGAGGATCAAAGAGCAATGACTAATGACCACCCTGTCTTATGAAATTAATTATGTAAAAATTTTAATAAAATAGATTTAGTTATTCTTAAATTATACTTAATAATGATGATGGTTAGTGGAATCTGGAATCAAAATGTTATTCTCTCAAGTTTACAAAGAGATTAATCAAAATGTTGTAGTTAGTGGAGAAACACGTGGTCCTCAATAGCCACATATCAACTTCTACATTGGACATTTTTTAATTAAATATATTTAATTATAATAAAAATTAGTTAGTCATTAGGCACTTGCTTCTCTTCAACTCTCTGAATTGGATATGTCCCCCATTTTTGAAATCTGAGATTGAAGCATAAAGGAAATAGCTTCCCAATCTTTTTTATTATTTAATATAATAATTCATTTCAATTAGTGGAATTTATAAAGTTAATTTATATCTAACTTGACAAGTGAAAGTGGGAACTATTTTTTCTTATTAGTTAATGAATATTTCTATTAAATAAGAACAAAATATTAATAAGAATAAAAAATGTAATTTGATAAAAAGTAATTCATTTAAATGACTATTCTTAATTTTTATATTAAGGTAAAATCAGGCTTTAGTTTTGGGATAGATGAAGTAATTCCTCTATTATGAGTTAAATATTTAAATAATTATTTTTTCATAATAATTTTTATTATTATTCGTTAAATGAATAGCTTTTATTAATATTTTAATGAGTTAATGATAAAAGGGATAAAAAAATTTTTTTGACTTAACTCTCAATATGTGTATTTTGTCAAATCATGTAAATAAAATGGAATAGAAGAAAATCCAAATGGAGATAGTTCAGTGGCAAAAAGCATTTATAAAATTGATCACTATGATTTTAAGTCAAGTCATGTATTCGATCGGGGAGTAGACCCAAAGAATCACAAAGATAAAGCATGAACCACCTCCCTGATTAGCAGTAAATTACAATATTATTATGGTTAATTTAAATTCTAATAAATAATAATTGACAAAATAAATATACAAATAGGGGCAGCATGATGGTTTTGGACATTAGCCCTTTGAGGCAAATGTGGAGTGAATTTGATGAGGAAGAAAAAGAAGAGGTTTTCAAAGGCACAGCAGATATTATTGATTGGGGCTGGGGTTGGGTTTGTCTCCATTCAGCCCCACCTTCTGTCATGTTTAGCTTAGCCACATATTTGTGTTGAAAGAAATATCATCATCCACTGTTATATTTGTCTCCAACTTTTTATGAGAAAATGAGATTCTATCATATGGGTCCATCTCCATCTCCATCTCCATCTCCATCTCCATCTCCATTATACATTAGTTAAAGCTTGCAGAGGCAATCGGATTAGAATTGACATCAGCAAACATGCATCTACTACTGGACTCATATTAAATTTTAAAAACTGAATGTGATTTTGATGGATGATGTTTTGTTCTTCAACTTGCATATATGATCTAAGGCTTCCAAAGAAAAACTTTTAAATTATTCTCTATTTAAAAAAAAAAAAAAAAAAAAAAAAAAAAGTCTAATGTTTACTCTAGAGTTAAAACTATAATACCTATTGCATTTTTTGAATGCTTGGGCCTAACGGTCACCTAACTACAATGAATGACCTAATACATGGGCCTGTAAAAATCAGTACTATATGTTTATAATATAAGAAAAAAAGAATGATTTGAATCTAAATTTATTGCTAATACATATATTATATCGTAAATATATCTTTTATCATTTAAAACGGAAAATAAAAACAAGCATCCAAATCAATGGGAGAAAATATTGAAATACCAGAAGACATCTAAAAAGTTAAAAAAAAAAAAAATTAACGAAACCAAATATTACGAATTAAGATTAGCAAAGACGGAATGATTAATTTTGGTGTACCATAGAGATGTAAGTATTAGAATCTGTAAGGGGCCTACCTAAAACAGTAAGGTTTCAGGAATTGGGTTATCTACTCTAGGCCCGAGTGGCGACTTCTGCAGGCCCAGGACTCCCTTTCGGCTACAGTTTCTTTTTATTTTTTGTTAGTATAATAAATTAATATTCATAATAATCCAAAGAAGTCGGTAATAAATTATTTATTGTTTTAAAAACATATATATGACATAAATTAGAAAAAAAAAAAAAAAACTAAGTGCAACACACATGCTATGTATCTTAAAACTTTTATACAAATTACAAAATTAAGAAATTTGACGTACATCCGATCTCTTATTTAAGGGATTTGAATTTTTTCGATTCAATCAGTTCTCATTATTTTTAAAAATATTTTTTTTTTAAAAAAAAGTTGATAAAAACGTATGAACCAACTATAACCGTTTTTTATTAACATCCAAAATAACAACCAGCACCTTCTGATCCAATATGCATTAGTTAAATAGTAGTGATGTAAACTTCATTATGCACTAAAATCTTCCTTAATTAAAATTAATTAGCTGACGTGTTCTTGCTATGTCTAGCAGTCACATGTTTAACAAGGAACACCAAGCTTGGAACAAAGAATTAGGATCGGTACAAATCCTACCTAATGCTTGGTTGATCAACTTTTGGATCCTTGTGATGTTCTTCTGAAATCAAGAGTTATCAAATTAATATATCATAATTATTTATTTTATGATCGTTTGCTGTTTTATTAACAGTTGATTTAATTATCTAGTAGTATAAAAAATTTTCGTGTTTATATTATTAATTAATTAATTATCATAACCTAACTTAACAATATTGAAATTATAATGAAAGAACAATAAAAAAGTAAATTTTTTTTCACAGAACTAAAAAATTAATATAACTAAAATAGAATAAAAATGAATTTGATAGTTTTCTTTTCTTTTTGTTTTGTCATAATAAATAAAGCATTTGAAAAATTCATAACATTAATATATGGTAATTAAAATTCAAAATTCACATGCGTTAAGAATCGTACCGAAATAGAACTCTTAATATTTTAGAATTAAAATATTGTCCTTTCTGGTCTGGTCAAGAACTCTAAAAGTCCATGACACAACCGCTAGAAACTGTAACCGGATAATTTAGAATTAGAAAAGTCTCTTAGGACCAATTGGAGTCAAACACGAAGATAACGTATCTAATTGGACAACTACTAATCGGTAATCAACGAATCATTATCATGCATAACTCGTTTTATCATCATCTAATTATTTTAAAGTTGACATAACGAGTCATAATCTTATTTTGAAGTTTTTTTTAAAAAATAAAATAATTTCCATTCTCTTGAAAAAAAAAATGATTGAGATTCCCTCATTTTGGTAGAAATGTGAAATTAACCTTAATAATATGTTTGTAACCCAAAAGAGAAGGCAGAAATAAATAATAATGCCATTATGTATGTGGTACCATAGTTTCCACATAGTCCTCTTAACAGCCAATGCAATGATTTCCCTTCGATATGTAGCATGGCCCATTTAGGTGCATCCTTCATCTATTTATGGGCATATGGCTAATCCCCTCTTTTCTTGAAATCATTCAGAAGCCTACAAGTTCGATTAATTCATATTTTATACCTGCAAGTTCACAAAATGACATAGTGTTCTTCCTGAAATTCAAAACTGCTCCATTTCAAGCTGAAAACTGAAACATGCGGATAAGAGAGAAGAGATTCACGTTATCGCATCTCATCTCTTGCAAGAGAGTATGATAATATTATTTAAGTAAAATTCACAGCGAATATACTGAATTAATTAGTCAACAGAGCACAAAGAAAGAAGAGTCTCATAACGTGCATGCTACGTTCTAGTTGTATCCCATTACAGTGTTCATTAATCTTTTCACTTGGACCACGTTTTTCTTTTTTCTGGAATTCAGAAATATCAGCAATCAGTTTAGTCTCATCAACAAAAATAATATTTAGACGACGATAAGGAAGCAAGAAGCTATACAGAAAAACAAAGGCGGCCAATAATATGTCCTTTTCAAATGTCTACTTCTTTTACTCTTTTAAATAATACACAGTTTCTTTCTTGCTTGGTTGTCAAAAAAGAATCTAATCCTGCCTTTATATATATATATATTCCCAATTTCCACCTCAACACTTGGTTCTATAGCACTCAGAACTAAAGTCTTTAACTAATAATGGGTCGATTTCATCTTGCTCTTGTATTTCTTTCTCTCAGTTTCTGCCTCTTCCCTGATATTATATCAGCTCAGCTTAGACGAAATTATTATGCAAATATTTGTCCAAATGTGGAATCCATTGTTAGAAATGCAGTTCAAAAGAAATTTCAACAGACATTTGTCACTGTTCCTGGAACCATTCGTCTCTTTTTCCATGATTGCTTTGTCCAGGTAAAGTTATCTTTTTTCTAATTAGCTTGAAAGTTAAAGATTAAAAATAATGGTGCATGCTTATAACTTTACATTAATTATTTGATAGGGATGTGATGCTTCAGTTATAATTCAATCCACTCCAAATAACAAAGCAGAGAAGGACAATCCCGATAATTTATCGCTGGCCGGAGATGGATTTGACACCGTTATAAAGGCTAAAGCTGCCGTGGACGCCGTCCCAAGTTGCAGAAATAAGGTCTCATGTGCAGATATTCTTGCTATGGCAACAAGAGATGCTATTGCTTTGGTCAGTATTCTTCAGTCCGTTGGATTATCAGCATTAAATTCAAATTTTTGTGTGTGTGATATCATTAATAAAAATGCAGTCTGGTGGACCTTCATATGCTGTTGAATTGGGAAGATTAGATGGTCTAAGCTCAACTGCTTCTAGTGTTAATGGCAAACTTCCTCAGCCCACTTTCAATTTGAATCAGCTCATTTCTCTGTTTGCTGCTCATGGTCTTTCCCAGACTGACATGATTGCCCTTTCAGGTAAATTCACTATCATCAATAAACTCAATTAATTAAATTTCAATGAACTTTAATTTAACAAAGTAATTAATTTAATGATTGAATTTGTATTACTATTTAATTTTTTATGTGCTTTTTTTGTTAAGAAATTCCAAATCAGACTATTGAAACAGTATTAGATGAGGGTTTTTTTTTTTTTTTTTTTTTTTGAGTGGAAGAATCAAATTCGGTTATTGACTCAATATATGAGTATAATAATCCAGTTATCGTTGCATGACTTCCAAAATTATTATGCCTTATGCGTTAACGTGTAAGTTTTCAATCCACGTGGATTCTCATGATGTTGGGGCCCACACAGTGATACCATGTAAGCAACATGGGTCACAGGACAATTCTGTTGCTAATTTGGACATAAAAGCCAGTTTTATTAACTGGCATTAGCTGGTAATCACTAACCAAACTGGCAGCTAATGAAATTGAGATGACGTGGATGTACATTAAGCCTTGATTCTGTGTCACTACTCGGCATCATGATGGCTGCATGTGATGCTAATTTCCTTTCCTTTTGGCAATCTTGGCAGGGGCACACACCGTCGGATTCTCTCACTGCAACAAGTTCGCTAACAGAATATACAACTTCAGCCGTCAAAATACGGTGGACCCTACACTCAACAATGCCTACGCAACTCAGCTACAAGACATGTGCCCTAGGAACGTGGACCCCAGGATAGCCATTAACATGGACCCCGCAACGCCCAATACTTTTGACAACGTGTACTTCAAGAACCTCCAGCAAGGACAGGGCCTCTTCACTTCAGACCAGGTACTCTTCACGGACCCACGGTCGAGGCCCACGGTAAATGCATGGGCCCAAAACTCCCCAGCCTTTCAAAAAGCCTTTGTCGCTGCGATCACAAAGTTGGGCCGGGTCGGAGTCAAGACTGGCAAAAATGGGAATATTCGCAGAGACTGTGCTGTCTTTAATTGAAAAAAAAAAAAAAAATAGAGGTTACAAATTTTGTTCACCTAGCCAAGAGAAAGAAGGATTTAAGTTGTATTTAGAAATTGGCAAATTGGACTATTGGTCGAAGATAAAAGTACATCGAAACCCTAAACCCTTAAGGCGAGGATTTAAGGGATTGCTAATTGAATAAAATTATTGTAAGTGGAGGGTCCATTTTTAATAAAGGAAGAAGGGATTTAAGGTGGCTTGTCATTTTGTTTCTTTGTTTAGAGTAAACCATATATATCTGGGAACAAGAACAAGGCACATGGTTTTATTACCAGTTGCATTCAGACATATAGTAAGCAAACAAGAGACAGCTGGAATGATTAATTAGATGGCCTAATAGGAAGAAATATTTAATTAAATTAAATTAAACCCAGGTAGAGATAAGATGCTAATTAAAATAAAATATCATCTCATCTTAATCTAATCTGGAATTCCCCGAGTTAAGGTTAAAGCCTAAAACAGTGAATAAACACAGTACATTAACACATATGGTCCCAGGTATCTGTTGTTCTCGGAGCTCCTCTTCTGCAAGGTATTGTATAAATCTTCATCCTAATTTTCTCCCAAGCCAAAAAAAAAAAAAAAAAAAAAAGAAGTACATTAAAGATGATACTTACGAGCATGCCACCCAAATTTGGAACATTATGTTTGCTCATCAAAAAGCCAGGCTCAAAGAACAGTGCATTCAACAACTTGAAATCAATTTCTCCATCTCAGATTCTGCATGAGCTGAAATCACCTTCTTTTAGCCAGAACGTGCATGCCGTCTCATTCTTTTCTTGGCCAATTTTTTTCTTGAAAAGCAAACCTAAAAAGCAACCAACTTTTCAAATTAGACACAACACATTTAGGATATGGATGAAAATTAGCAAGCATGGGGTGTTGCGCCTGGACAACATAAACCTTATTTGACTAGACGGGTCAGATTCTTGAATAATCCTCAAACCAAGGAGGTAACGAATTCTCTCGTCTAAATTCCACAGCGAAATGTGATTGAGAGAACAAAGTGGAATTAGCTCTGAATCATACAAAATTTAGTACAAAGTTCATTTCAGCCTATCAATTCACATCCATGATTCAAGCTCCAGTTGCAAGCCTGCCAAATGAAAAAATAGAAAGGACTAAGGAGATATACCATAAAGATGGGTACCTTATCAGTTAGTAGTCACACTTTTCTCCCAAGTTTTCCTTATTTCCTGTGCTTCCAAATGGATATCATTGACGACTCTGCAGATTGGAGGAGAAATGAGCAACGGAGCTACTTGCAGATGCATGTAAGATATAAAGACTTTCCCGCTTCCCTAATTTTGGTTACAGAATCATATCTAGCACAGAATAAAGCCAAAGCCTGCAACTTTTATTTAAGCTGTAAACTGTTGCTTACTGCAATATTATAGTTGTTGTTTTGATATCTTCAACTACCTATTTAACTCGCATCCCATCAGGTACCCGGGACTGTATTTGAGATGGTCCACCTCATTTAGAACACAGTTCCTGCAGAACAAAGAAGCACCTCAACCATCATCATCGTTTGCCCACAAACTTTTATATTAAAGAACAAAGAAATATGGGGCACGCCTTCCATAAGGCCATAAGAGAACCACAAAATCTCTGTAGCAAAATGCCGCTATGTATTAGTGAAATCTCACGATGAGTTTCGAGTATGCATAGGTGTTATATTGCAGGCTTTGAAACATCGGGGAAACACCCAACTGCAATGATAGGCAGCCATAGGACTATACTGTATTCCTATCAATAATAATCTAAAAGTGAGATCAGTTGAGGGGAGTTGGGGGGGCGGGGGAAACTGCAACCTATAAGCAAAGAAGCAGCGTCATAAAGTTTTCGTGAGTTTGCGTTGAATTCAGAGGAACATCATTCCACAACAAGATTATCACGTCATTAGTGAAAAATTCAACCCCCTTCAATAAAAGTTGTTACTTTTTCCTTCCAGAACAATTACTTATTTCAAAAACAATTTTCCATCACAAGAATCATTACAAATTTTGAAGGTTCTAAATGTCCAATCATGTAATTCTCTTATGTTTCTTTCACTTTATAATACTGCCATTCTATCAGAAGGAGGAGGGAGGAAGAGAAAAAGAGAAGAAATGAGACTTTGTGGATAAAAAAGTAAAGTTTACAAGTATATTATTCCACATTGCAAGACAAGTAGAATAAAATGGATAGATCAAGACAAGTAGAATAAAATGGATAGATTTTTAAGGGTCTAAAAAATAATGATAACTGCAATATAATGAACTTCAACCTGCCATCACATACTAATTGCAATGTTCATATAAAATCTCTATAAAGTCACACACAGAGGCATTTACATGCATGCTAGTCTTTCACACTCAAAAAGAGGGCGGACAGAAGCGAGCGAAGAGTAAAAACAAATGCACAACCCAAGGCGCAGAGTAACAAATACACCAACTACACTTGTGGCAACAGGAAATCATTTAATGATATAAATAAACAAAATGAACAAGTTACATAATAGTTGACAGAAGAAAGATGCATAAATGTTCATAATAGTATTCCAATACACAAATGCAATCAGCTATAGTAAGTAACAAAAAGTTATTCGGAAAAAAAAAAAAGTTTTTTGCTTTCAGTACGATGGCTCTAGATAGAATTCTGCAATTTTCAATCCCCAGAATAAGAGCAAATAATTTTATGGCCTGCCAATCATGAACAGCATTGCTTTAAAATTTTCATGCAGAGTTAAGGCCAACTATGATGCAATAAGTCTGTTGTTAGCAGAGATAAAGATTAAGGAAAAGGAAAGGAATCCCAATAGTAAATTCTCAATCTATATAGTTTATTAGAACTCTTCTGAGAAGGATATAAACAACTGTAGCCTTAGGCCCGAAAATTGGAAATGTAAGCTTTATTCACAAAGTTAATAAATTGAACAAACAAACTATAGTGTCAGTTGAAGGAGAAACTGACCAATTTGAGACACCTAGATTCTTACAATGTCAATGTGTTTATACTCTACCACGTCAGACCCCGGACATAATCAGTCCAAAGGCCTATATACAAACTAATCAACTTAATCCAAAAATTCCCACGACTTACTATTTATGTACTTCACAGTTGTCACACAAAACAGTGTGGTCAACATCATTATCAGAGTGGACCCAGCAACAGCATCAACTCAAAGTCCCTTCTAACCTAAACTTCGCATCCCAACAAATGCTGCAATAATATTCTCGTTCATTCTTCTGATGCACGAAAGCAAACCTTCTCAAGTTGCATCGGCCACTCTTCACCAAGAATCTGAGGGTTTAGTTCCATTGCAAGCTGAAAATCTAACAGGGACACTGAAATGGGCCCGCTTGGTTTTTGTAGACATCTCACAGGCCACACCCCATTCAAACCAGGTACAGTATGACAATGTCCTTGGCCAGTAAATCTCCGGCCAGATCTTGAACCAGCTAAATCCATACATGGCTTTATCAATCTCTTCAAGTAAACTTCCAGGCTGTTATTCAATAAATTGGCACAATCAACGGAAACCTTTACTCCCTCAATCTCCAATTTCTTCTCTAACCTCTTCCTTAAAGAGTTAGTATCCGGTAATCCAAAATTATTTTGGCATGTCTCCATATGATAAGAAGATGCCAGCTGATTACAAAGCACTTTTCGTGCTCCTTTATTGTTCAATGGGATGCCAAGAGGAGCTCTAACAGGGCTCCTACTATAAATGCTAGGACTTCCAGCAGCTTGATCAACCTCTTCTCCATCTTCCACAGAGCCTGGCGGTCTGCTGCCAAGAGAAAGCAGTTCTGTAGCACTCTGTTGTTCTTGATTTTTAGGGACTGAATCTTCAAATGCAGTATTGTGACTCTTTCCATGAGGGCCAAGAGGGCTAGGACGATCCCTAAACTTGCGTTCACTAAGAACTGACCTCCCCTTACGAGGAGATTGGAGAAAATCTCTACAAAGGGACTGAATACTACTTTTCTGATATCCATTGGACACTTTTACACCTAAAGCACTTTCAGCTTTACACTCCTTTGGTGGAGGCATCTTCGAGAGATGTGCATTTTTGATAATTGATCTGAGCAGATGATTATGAAGGCGGACATTTTCCCTCCCTATTGTACCAATGAAGAGTCTATCAAAGTCAGATTTGCTAATTTTAAGAGATAAAAACTTTGTGAGGAGATCAAAGTATTTCTGTGCTTTTAGATGCCCAAGCTTCCTCTCAATCTGCAATTTTATTTCTACTGTATCTATCCTGGAAAAATGCCGAGCTGCAGCCATTTTAGTCTGAAATCTCCTCGCTATCAATCATCAAAATAAAATATTCCAGTTACACAACTCATTACAAAAAAAATTGCATGAAACCTAGTTTACCCAATTAAAAACATACAAAAACTTGTTAGTTTAATTATAATCCAAGACCGTCAATTCATTTGTTTCTACTTTCTAGCAATTCCCTCCCCGCCAAGCAAAGTCAACAGTAGAAGCTAATACAAGAAGATTAACTAAAGTCTAAAACAAAAGAAACAACACCCGGATAGAAATTAACATCCAAACGCGATTTTTTAACTTCATTGTGATCATTAATTCTTCACTTCAATCATTCATACACTAAATCAAAACTTAATCATTGAATACGAAATCTTCACCACCCAACTTGGCTTTCACATAAAACAAACAAAGAAAACAACATAACTCGACGAGAATCAAACATTTCCAGAGATATAATGGTAAAATTAGCTCCACAGAACACCCTACCAAAAAGTTTCCCGATTAAAGAAAAAACCCAGAAACCCAGCAGAGCAATTCAGACATTAAAAGAAGAAAGCAAATAAATTAAGTAAAGAAGAAGAGAAAAGGGAACCTGAATTGAAGAAGTAAGCAATTGAGTTGAATTTACTTAAGCCTTCACTGTAGTATTGAATGCAATTCGATGATCAGTAGCTAGTTCTTTTCGACAAGAGAGATTAGGGCTAGTAAGGAACGAAGAAAGGAAGTAAAAAACGAGGCTTTTTCGAAGCTTCTTATTAAGTCATCCGAGTCAATGTACACGTGCGTTTTGACAAGTGTTAAGAGCTGTTTTGGTGCTTTTTTTCCGGTTTTTCAATCCTCTGTAAAAATGAAAATAAATAAAAATAAATGTTGTACGCCTGATGTCACTCAGTCACTCGCTCACGTATCAATTTTCTGTTCCCGGAAAGCGAGAGAAAATTATTTGCCCACAAAGTGTCTAAAAGTGACATGGACTCGATGTCCGTTCGTTTAACACCTAAAAACTAGTCAAATTTTATTCGAAAATGGCTTTTTTGGAAGTGACGGGACTGATAGATCATCAACGGCTATGGAAGCATTGTTTTTCTGATTTAAAAATAAATTACTCCCCCTCTGTTCTACTTAATTTCTTGTTCCATATTAATTTAAGACTTTAAAATTATATTATTTTTTTTTCAATTTTATCTATATTTCTATATTTTAAAAAAATAATTTACACATTATACTATATTTTTAAAAAAATCAATAAATTCTAATCATTTTTTTATTATTATAAAAATAGTAAATATTGTTATTAAGGTGGAATGGAACGACCGTTGTTTTTTATGTTAAAAATACATAAATCTTATTACCAAATTAATATGTCTAAAAATATTGCGGAGATCCCTATATATATCCTAAAACCGTATCAATTTAGTGTAATATAATTAAACTTTTCACTCTCTATTAAATTAGATTCGAGTTGGTCTCAATTAAATATAATATGAGTAAAAATATATTAATATTTATAAAAAAATAATAAATGTACATAGAAAAACAAGAAAAATGTATATACTTTTTTAATAAAAAGGAAAAGCAAGGCTTCAAGAGACATACAAGCATAAAAAGAGAGTCAATGAGGATATATATATAAGAAAGAAAGACATATTTTTTAAAGAAAAACCAACCAAAATAGGAAATAAAAAGATTAATAAAAAATAAAGATATTAAACGACTAAAGTTTTTCCAACAATTAATATAATTTACATATCAATTATTAAAATTAGTATAATTATAAATTTTTTTGTCAGATAAATTTCAATTTGTATTCCTTCCTTCTAGTGGGATTTTATTGCCCTTAACGAGTTTTATAATGAATCGTATACTACTCGAGATGGGTCGTGAATTATTGTAACTACTTCCATAGTGGAAAAGAAAAACAGTATTGATGCAGTAAAGTGTCACACTTTGTAATGAGAGTTGTTTATTTCACTGTTTCAAATTTTTTAATTTCAATTGTTTCGAGAACTCTTCGGTTGTAGCATAAAATTAAAAAACAACTAATCATTGATCTTTGCAGAACCCTAATCTTCATTTTACCTATATTCAAATTGATTCACTGGGAGAAAAAAGGAGGCAATTTTGATAGATTCTAAGTAATAACCACAAAATCAAGGCTCAAGAACTTGATTCATGAAACCATGGCAATTTAACTAAGTTGGTGCATGCTCCTCTTAACACTTTCTAGGCAACCAAACAGGAAAAAAGTGTTACATGGGTGAGTAATGCAGTGACTTCTCCAAAGCAACTGTGTTTCCATTTTCGTTTTTTTTTTTTCTCTCATAATTTTCCCCCGTTTCTTTCTATCCTTTTCTGTCAATCGTTGAAACTCGCAGCCAAGATCACAACTTAGCTATTTGTACGATATCTTATTTTCAGACAATCCTTTGAGAAAAAAGCTTCCCTCCAATATATATGTGTGAAGTATATATTGTAGCCGAATTAATTACACTAGATAAACAAAAATCGAAGCCGTTGTTTTCTGGGTCCTGAATTGATTTCTTTCATCGGTGCAGGTTTCAAGCATTTCATATTGGCTATTGTGTTATGACAATATATTGTTGGTTAAAACAAGCAACTGGGCTACAATCAACATATTCTTCTTGCACTCCTTTTTATGATTTGTAGTGAGTTTTATTTTTTTTAAAAAAATGAAATTCTAATTAGTAAGTTTTGACTCTCTAATACAAGATTTCTTTTGTTCAAAACTTATAAAATTACGAATTTTAACCCTAATTAAGGTCAAACTAATTTAAAGGAAAAAAGGGAAGAAGAAGAAGAAGAAGAAGAAGGCAATCGATTAACGTATCCAGACAGACAAATTAGCAGAAACCCACTCTCAAATCTCAATACCGTTTGCCAAATTAAGAAGAATAAATTGGAAATTAACTAATAAACCCAAAAGAATTAAAATAAGAAAAAGTTGAATAAAAAGATAATTAAGCAGAAAGCCAAGCAGTAGCAAATACAACATTATGTCCTTTCCAAGTAAGTACAAGATCTTCTTCTTCTTTCTTTAATCCCCAACCTGCTGCATGTTCAGCAAGCATAGTTTTAACTTCAGAAACTGCATCTTCTCCAAAAGAAACACTTGTAAAATTTGCATTTCTCATTCTTTGAACCCATTTGTTCTTTGGCTCGAGCCTTTCTACTCTTTGCAGCCCTTCATAAGCTATCACATTCTCAATCTTCCAACAAATGTCAGCCTCATACCATTGCCTTTGCTTACTTCCTCTTGGAAGAAAAGTGTCCACAGTATCATATGGAATCCATAAATAATTAAAAGCTGACCTCAATCTACAAACTAAATTATTCGAAGTAAGATCTGCATCTTCATCTACTAAAACAACAATCGTTGGGTCTAAACTTCGAAGTGATTTAAGAAACATTGTTCGAAAAGAAGAAGCTGAGGTAGAGTCGAAAGGGTAAATATTAGAGTTGTTCATAATAATACCAGAAGAAAGTGTTTCTTCGGGAATGTAATGAAGTAACATATGACAGTTAATAACAAGTGCTTCATTACAACTTTCTGCGTACACCAAATTCTGCATTACTCGAAGCTGTTCGATTAAAGTAGAAAATCCATCAGAATAACTCGAAGGAACAACTCGAAATTCCAAAATTACGTTTCGGGACCTAGCGAAATTTATCAACTTAGAGCCTAACTCTTGATAAGAAAGATCAAGCATAGGAGGAAATATAATATCTTCATCAATAGGACTAACAACAGTAAGCTTTATCAATGGAGTAACCTCGAAACGACTAGAAATAGCATCGATAAGAGTAGGGATTTGCATGCAATGAGTTAAGCTTAAATCTACAATATGAACGACTGAAAAGCCTTCAATAGCTTCTAAAATAGCAGCATTAGCAGCAGTGAAACCGAAACGATGCCATGGAGTTAAATCAACAAAACCAGCAAGTTCAATAACAGAAAATTTATGGGTATTTATAGAAAGATTATTGCAATGAGCATTAGCCATAGCAGCAAGAAGCTTACAAGTACCACTTTTAGCAGCACGTGCAATAAGAGCTTTAAGGAAACCACAAGTGAGTCTCTGATTAGAGTCACCTTCAGGAGAAGCAATGTTGTTTAAGACCCATAGAATTTGCTGAGCTAAAGTAGCATCATTGCTTTGAATTGCGTTTGCACAATGAACTAAAAGCTGTTCCATGCAATTTGCGTCGCCTAAACTGCTTAAAGATTTGGAAGAAGGGAAACCAGCTGGCCATGGACGAGTTCTTAGGGTTTGATTTTTGTTCATTGTAGAGATTTGGTGCAAAGGAGGTGGTGGGGTTTCGGTAAATTGCATCATTGACAAACAAAGACAGAAAGAAAGTAAGAAAGAAAGGGAGCAAAAAGGAAAGATAAAATGAAAATCAGAAATCTGAAAAGAGCAGAAAAGATGGAAAAAGACCAGACTAATAGTAGTGGGTACCTTAAATTTTTCCTCTTTTTTGGGTATTGGGAAAGGAATCAATATAGACAGACTGGAGGAATTCTGTAAATGAATCTAAAGAAATAGACAGTTCAGCTTTATTTGGGGATTATATTGAATGGGGAAAAAGGACTGATCAATAGAAGAAATAAAACCCTCATCCCAAAAACTTTTAGTTCAAGTCAAAATTTTGGGCCAAAAAAATAAACAAAGCTATTCTTTGATCAAGAACAGCCTTTTTTCAGTATTATCAAGATATATTGAAGAAGGTACAAATTCAAGAAAACCTTCTTGGGTATGAAAAGGGTTAATTCTTTTTCTGGATTTCTCTCTTTCAGCTTTGGAAGCAAGAGTGGGAAGAAAAACGATGGAGGAAATATAAAGGAGAGAATAAAAAGGAGGGTAGGCTAATTCCTGTTGATTTTTGGTGGCATGTGAAGTTGCCGGCCAGGGTCTTGTCTTTATGTGGGAGTTGTGATTTCGTCATGTAATGAAAGTGGTGGGGATACTTGTTAGAACGATCACTCACTCACGGGACACCCATTATAATATTTGTATACTTCCATCATCAACAAATCATTTTTCTGCATTTTTCCTGGCTAGTTTTTTCCTTGATACCCTAAATTAATTTTCATATTCTTGTAATAAGTTCAGGGTTTTTAAGTTCAAAATCTATTATCATGAAATAACTTAATTCACTGATTTTGAATAGGAAGGTACCATCAAAATGACTTATAGCAGACAAATTTCTGTCATTTTCCAAATCCAACAAAGAATATCATTCTCTTATCAAGT
The DNA here is from genome assembly GCA_947857235.1 of Jatropha podagrica. NCBI lineage: Eukaryota > Viridiplantae > Streptophyta > Magnoliopsida > Malpighiales > Euphorbiaceae > Jatropha > Jatropha podagrica. The sequence goes on from CANUEP010088350.1 coordinate 146,875, forward strand.
GATTTCATTTCGCTCCCTCTCTTAATTAACTAATTATATCTATAATGAAGAGCTCTCTCTATCACCACCTCATGTTTCATATGCTTTCTACAACAAAGCCAAAGCCTCCTTCATAAATAACAAGCTAGCATCTACGTGTAAGCCTAAAAATGAGACAAAATAGTATGTATATATACAATAATACAAACATAAACAAATAAATTAGTCGCTATTATTCGTAGTCCTATCCACTAACAATGGTTACACTCAAACAAAGACATCAAGAGTCTGCGAGCATAGAAAAATATATACAGATATCTATATTTCTATGCTCCTTCCGTTTTCCCAAGCCATTCCAACGTCATAGGTTAGACAGTACAGCACGTCTTTTTGAGCTAAATTTTGGCTTATCTGAAAATTTATAACCATCTCCACCCACAAAATTCCACGTGGGGAAGTCAATATGATACTACAATAAACATTCTCCATTGCTCTCTCTCTCTCTCTCTCTCTTTCTTCTGAATTAGTGAAGAGGGATCTTATCCAGGACCAGTTTGAGATATCATTCCTGTACGTATATGAATAACAGGGCATATTTGTAAGGATTATATTGGGTAAATACATATGTTTTGAATTAAGGATTATATATATACAGATAGATATTCCTTAGTTGTGGAATGGGATTTTATTCCTGCACTGCACCTTTACACGTGATATGTATAGGACCTTTTTGTTCCCTTACAACAGTACTAAACCTTTTTCTCCCAACCCTCTTTCCCCACTCTGAAATAGACCATTCAACCACGCCCTCCAGTCAGGGGGACACCCCATTTTTTGCCCTTCTAATTAACATAACTAAATACTATTATTTATGGATATATACATAAGTTGATTCATGATATTACTGAATACTCAAACTTAATTAATTTTTGGCAAATTAAGATTTAAAACTGAAATATTAGTAGCTTATATTACCCCTAGAGATATTATTGGTAAATGATTGTGTTGTCACATCTTAGTAACCGTACTTCTGATAACTTTATGAAGTGCTTCATGTGATTTCCAGGCTGTGGTAGCCCTTGTAGGGCCATAGACAAATCTTTCCTTAGCCATTATATAACAGATATACGATTTTACAGTTGACACCAATAAGAATACAAAACCCTAATTGTATACATATACATAAAAAAGAAAAGAAAAGAAAGAAGAGATTTGCTAAATGGCACATGCTGTGGCTGGCATAACCTGTTTACACTAACAATTACATTCTTGGCATGACATCAGTAATAACATAACTGTTAAAAGTTTTTCAAAAGCATTACAGTCTTTTCACACATTTACACTCTCTGGCTGTGTATGACACAAGTTGTGCCGGAAGAAAGAAAAAAGAAAAAGCTTCCTCCATGTTTGTTCTTAGCAAATTATATTTATCAGTATGGTAAAATTTAAAAGCCTCTTACTGTTAGAGAACTACAGAACAGCTGATTCAGTTTTTTCACCGTCATTAGGCGTTATTTTGTTCACAAAATCAATTAAATATTAAAATATAAACTAATGTTGATTATATGTCTGAGAGGACATTGTTAAATCTATGCATTAATATATAGGTAAAGAAGAGTATGAGAAGAAGAATCAAGAATCCAAGAAAAGCACATAAGGAGAAACATATAAGTTAAGGTTGTATGGTTTTAATAAATGAAACTTTATAATTTTGAGGAGGATTCCTAAACTTTTTAGATACAACAACTAAATGACACACAAAGCTAAATTAAAAAGGAAAAAGAAAATATTTCAAGAAAGTTTTGGAATTTTTCTAAAGGGAATTCTTTGGCACCAACACCAATGGCCTTTGGGTTTTCATTCATTAAGACAAGATATAAAACAAAGCACATGAAAGTAAGGAATTAGCAAGTAACCATGTGCTTAAAGATACCCACCAATATGATTATTGATAAGGAACTATATAATTTGTTTTTATTTGGATTATAAAGTTATTATGAACACTTGGAGCAGTGTTACATATGTTTATTTAAAGTTTAAACAGTAGAGAACTTGCCTAAAACATATGGAGGACAAAAGAATGAAGACATTGGCTTCGAATGTTGAGCTATAGAAAAAAGGGGAATGCCTTTTTCATGCACATTCATTTATAAGAAGTACTTATTTTGGTGACTTCTTGTGGCGTTAAGCCAGATGAATCCACCCAATCATTACTAAGAGTGACCTACCTAGCTAGCCACCTTACTGTATGAGATTTCATTTTTTTTTTTTTTTTTAATTTTAAAAAAAGAATAATTAACTCAACAGCTAATAACTGCATGATATTTTATTATAACAAATAACTAATGGGTATTAGGATGAGTGATTCGACGCTCTTTGCTTCAGTGAGGTTGAAAGTTCAGTCGTTACTGTTTAAGGGAAAAAAAACAGAAATTATTTGAGCAATAATAGAGTACTTACTGAGTTGCTGATGATCCAGTCGCTTTATAGTTAACTTCATCCATGGACCACTCTCTTAAGGACCACTCGTTGTCTCGTCTGCACTCGTTAAGAATTGGGCCCCTTAGCCCAACACCTGAGCCCCAACTTACTGTTCTATTATGTTTTTTGGCCAATTGTTTCGAATTTTCATTAACTTGAATAATGGGCATTGCGTGTTTTATATTCTTTTTCATTTAAAAACTGATCATTATTTTATAAAATTCACATCTAGAAAAGTAAATTTCAGATTTACTATTTATGTTCCTATCTAACCACGAAGCCAAGACCATGGGATAAGAATCGGATCTCTTAGAGGAAATTTGACTTGTGGTAATTTGAATTTAATGCACATTGGGTTGCTCTCCACTTCCAGCGATGAATGTATTAATACTACGTCGTTTGCATCTTTGAATTATCTTCCGCATAATGGGCTGTTGCTACTTGTGGTTTGTTTATTGGGCGTATTTGGGCCTTCCTTTTATTTCTTCATTTGCCAATATTTGTCACTCTTGAACCTCCATTGTTTGTGTAGTCTAATTATAATAATGATTTTTGCAATCTCATAAGCAAAATTTTGAATTAAAAATTAAACTATGCAAACTTTAAAATGTCTAAAACAGTATAATAAATTAAAAAAAATAACAAAACCCATAAAAAATAAAATAAAATTTATCCTTAGAACCACCTGGACAAAATAGTACATTCTCATAATTTAGTCATTTTTATTGATAAATAAAATGATTTAGTTTTTTTTTTCTTTTATAAAAATCAAATACAAGGTACAGAAAAAGTTGGAAAAATAAGAAAATTACAAAGGAGGAGACCACCTCGTGCTCAATCTGAAATTTGAATTATATCGAATTGATGATGCTTTGCCCCAAGAAGATGGACCTTAACCATGGGAGCATTATGGCAATATCAGTTTTTGTAGGTCCCATTATGGTTCATGCACTGATGCACCCATCATCTTATATTTTTATTTATTAATTCTTAAAATTTATCTAGTTAAATTTTTCTTTTTTTTTAATAATGAATTTAAAGTTTTATAATTATCACATAATAAATAGAATAATCTTTCAAATCAGAATTACTTGGTAAGTTTAACAATAAAATTATATTTCAACTAAGATATTAAAATGAAAAATCGGTATAATCTTTTTGTAATGAATTATAAAAATTTTATTAAAAAAATAAAATGTTAATTAAATTAGTATTTTATTCAATAATTAAATTAAAATTTCAGTACTAAATAAAAGGTTATCTTAATAGAAGCAGTATATAGAGACAGGGACTGGTTTTGGGCTGAGAGACGCAGAGTAGGCCGTGACTAGGATGGAGGGGACATGTTCACGTGGGATAAAACATTCTCTGACGTCAGCTTGTCCAAGGGTTCAGGAGGACCATCTTAACAACCCTCGCTTGCTTTTTGGTCAACGTTGCCGGCGCCTTCGGTTCTTGGACCTAAAGCCCATAACGAGAGATTAATTAAGGGAAATTAGTCTCTATGTCATTACTTTCAGAATCCGTTATTTTCATAGCAAGGAAAAGGAATTCCAAGAGTTAAAGTTATTATGTGAGAGACCAACTACCTACTGCCAGTATATCCACATACTCAGATACTAAAATAATAAATACAATTTTCTTTTTTTCAGTAAATTTCTTACAATTTCTAGATTAAAAAGGAAGATTTTTTTTTTTTAAAAAAAAAGTACAAATGTTTTATACTTTGAGGAATTAAACCTCATCCCAAATTATCAAACATAGAAACAGCGGTTCGTGTTAAATGCGATTGAGCCTAAATTTCTGAGTCTAGCAAGTTTAAATTCCCCTCAACTCATTTACGCCGCTAATAGCAATAAGTAATACTTACAGATATTAAATAAATAACTATTTAGTTGGTATTTACCATATAATTTACTTAAAAGGTAATTAATTTTCTTCTCCATATATAAAAATAAAAAAATATTTTTAATTAATTAAGAGTAAGCAGTATAATGTAATTGGATGTTAATAATAATTGAGTAAATGGCATGACTTTAAAAATTACCGAAAGGGCATATGTCCCTTGCGGCTGCCAAGACTTAAACCCTCCAGCGAAGGCTTTTTAAGTTACAGAGGTTAAAGCAGAGGCATATATTCAGAATCGGAAAAGCCAAGAAATGCTATATTATGGGGGTCCCTCTACAAATATATGGAGAAGGTAACAGCGTCGTCCTCATCCACTTTCATTTCAGGCTAACCCAAACTCTCAACTTGCAATAACAAATTGACCTCAATCACCACCATTTTCACTACTTGCACGTCAATCTTTCAATTACAATTAAAAAATAACATCCATTATTTACTTATCGAGATTCTTATATTAAAATATACATTATTAGTAAGGAGGCCAAGGGCTTGGACCTACCCTAAAAATTTAATTTTGATATTATATTTTATTTTAAAATAAATAAACGGAGGCTTGCATCTCTACCAAGAGGTTTGGAATTTGTCGCGGGGTTACTTTATTTAAATGGAAAAAAAAACAAAAAAAAAAGGTGAAACGGTGGTGCAATCCGCGTCACAACTTGTCTCCGTTTGCCGGTTTTTCTTTGATTTAATAATAAACAAGTGCTGGCCAACCAAATTTACTTAAATATGCCCTCTCTAATGTGGTTTTTCTTTTAATGGGATCTGATATTATGCAACCGGGTTTACATACTTTATGCTACAACTACGTTAGAACACAAAATTGTCCACCAAAGATTTGAATAAAATTTATAGTAAGAAAAAAAATTAGTGAATTATTGTATGAGAAAATATATTGTATTCTCGTACGCAAGTGTGAAAGCGATTCAGTTAATTTAGTTAATTCTCCAATTCGATTCGATTTTCAATTCAAAAGATAAATTTGATGATCGATTATGATTCAATTAAAACTTAACCTAACCATATTAATCAATTTGAAATCAAATATTAAGTGTAGGCAATTGTAAATGGTTGCCAATTTTGTCAAATCCATCAATATCACTAACGCAAAAATTAACTTAATCAATTTAATTCGATTAAATATGTGATTTAGTAAAATTTCAATTAATTTAAAAAATAATTTGATTCACTTGATTTCATTAAAAATGATATTTAAATACCTGCCTCACTCTCATTTCTATTAAGGAGGTTTAAAATCCAAAAGTAATATTTTTCAGCAGGTTTTACCCAAATAATATAGATTTATCAATTAATTTTAATTCAATAAGTTTGAAAATTAGTTTTAAAATTAAAAAAAAAACCAATTAAATGGTTAGTGATAGTTATTAAACGAAATTATACTCTCTTCGTTCGAAGTATAAGTTTGTTTCAAGATGATTACTCTTGTTACGACATTTATAAGTTACCTTTAATTTTGATGTAAAAAATAACTTGATCAAATTACTCTTAATTTTATTATAATTTAAAGAAATTAATTACGTTTTTAATTTTTTAAAAAAAATTTTAAATAATTTATATTTTATTATTGGAAAAAAGATAAGTAATACCATAAGGTAAAGACTACCATAAATAAAAAAGATGGTGGCTTTTATATATAAATTGTATTTGACAATAATTTTTTAAATAACTTATAGGATTTTGAATATTTTGACAAATTGAAACGGTAAATATTTTTTTCGATGTTTTCAATACAGCGTTTAAATTAATTTTTAAAGTTAAATAACACTTTATAAAAATTTAACTTCATAATATTTAATTTTTTTGAACATATATAAAAAAATTAGTAATTTAATGAAGTGATTAAACAGTTAATAAATAATAAGTTTCCCTTTTAGTTCTTATACTCAATGATTTTTTTGAAATGGCAAAATAGTTTTTCTAAAAAATAAAAAACAAAATGGTAGAATAGTTATTGGATGCCAGAAAAGGTGACGATAACACCAAGTGGGAAGAAGCCAAGCAAAGCTGAGTTGGGCGGTGACTGATGGAAATGGAAATAACAAAAAATTTTCCCAAGTGGTGGAGAAGGTTCCGTGGGGTTCACTTCCAAATGCGGCGAGACGCAGCATAGCATATAAAAAAGAAACTTATAGGAAATAATAACAATAGAAAGAAAAAAAAAAAAAAAAAAAGAAGCATTTTCTTCACTTTACAAAAATTGATATCTCTCTCTCTTTCTCTTTAATTTCAATTCATAAATAAAAAAAAATCCAATCGCATTGATGATGTGGATCCCACCGTTCCCAAGATAGGAGGAGATGATAATGGCCTTCACTTCAAGTGGAATCGTAATTAATTGTCAAAAGTGCTTATAGTATTTTCTGTTTTATAATAATTGTCCGAATTATATTCTAATTAACATTTAATTTTAATTAAATATAAAAATTAAAATTTAACTTTGAACTTTTAAATTTATAATTAAAAAATTATGATATATATAAAATTAGTTTCATACTTTAAAATTGGTGAAAAAAATAGCAATAAAATTATTGCATTAGTGGCGTATAAATTTTTGCATGAAAAAGAAAAATAGCACTGTAGAGTTGAATAAAAAGGAAAATGTTAATCCACGGGGGTAATAAAAGGACAGCCAAAATCGACGGTGACATGGGCCGTACTGATTGCTGTCCACTGGCAACGAAAGAGACGTAGGAACTGCGACTTTTGTAGGTCCCATGCTCAGTAGAATAATAAAATAATAAACAAAATAAAACGCAATCTCCTCCCAATCCCAATCCCAATCCCAATCCTTTGATTCCTCCTCCGTTCCTTCACGTCTTCCAAAAGCCGCCTCTTTCTCTCTCTCCATCCCCCTCTGCCAAGCTGTATAGCCGAAAGGAAGTATAACTCTTTGTTTGCTTGAAAATAATTTATTTATAAGACAATATAATTTTCAAAATATGTTTTTAAACAAATAATATTATGATTTAGTATTTTAAAACAAAAAATATTCGGTATTAGATAGATAAGGTCAATTACCTAATAATCCTAAATTATTTTGTCTGCAGAAATGTCATACCATTCCTCCAATAAAATAGGCGTTTAGCTTACATGCCACGTAGGAAACAGGTCAAGGTTTGAACTCAGTAAACCAAACTTTCCTTCCCATACCATAAATGCTAATGCTAAATCTTAGATTCACTGAGGTCAAGACTTTCTTTTTCATATTATTTTTCTAAACATATTTTTGACTCCAATGGCAATAATTTGAAAATTTTCAATTTCAAATGATTTTTAAAATTAAAATACCTATTCAAGTTGCATATTGTTGTTTGAGGAATGAAAGATGAACTGAGTACATGCATATTGTTGTTTGAAGACTTAGAAATTACATGTGAACTATCTACCAAAATTCACTGTGAAAATGGAAAAAACATGAATGAATTATATTGATATAACTTAGGTAGGGTTTGATTTCTTTGTTATGGGCACAGCTGACAACTCAACTTGACCCACTCCATAATTATCTAAACACTTACCCATCACATGCACATGCATTAACCCATTACTAAGAATGAAATAACTCTAAATTTATTCAATATATAAAAATAAATTGTATTTTTAACCCAACTTTACGTATAATAATAGAATTAAATAAATTCTAATATCATTAAATAAACAAGAAAAAGATAATACTAGAAAGAAGAAAGTAATTTGATTTATTATTCATGTCATACGGTCATCACTTGACACGAAAGAAATTTAAAAAAAAAAAAAAAAAAGGAAAAATTACCGGCAAATTCATTTGTTCTCTTGAAGAGTAACAAGAGAAATCCTCAACCGGTAATTTACAAAAGCTCGCCGGAAAAATAATCTGATTCCGGGTAACAGTAACCAAAAATGATCTATAAAGGACTAAAGAGGAATTAATATTTTTCTCTTCCTCCCATGGCTTGAACGTCAGATTCACAAAACTAAACAAAAAGAGAAATTCTCCTCTTCTCTTCTCTTCTCTGTATAATCTGTCTAAACAAACAGGTTGAGCAGCTTTCTCTCTCCTCCATTCCCAGATTGGTGATCTCCCAGTACACTCTCAGAGCATGTTGTCGTTGTGGTCACCGACTCCTCTGAATTCATCGACGGCGTTCCCGAACGCCGGGCTTCCGGTTTAGACGGCGAAGTTTTAGGGGAAAAATTCGGTGTAAGGCGAAGGTCCAGATCGTTTGGAGGAAACTGTAGCTGTAGCTGTTGCTGCTTTATGGTTACCGGTTCATCATTTCTTTTCCGTTTAGGCGAAACTTTAGATCTCGAATTAGAGAATCGGGAATGAGGATTCGGAACCTGCAAATTCCACATGTCCGTACACGTCACTTCCGCTTCCGACCCTTCATCGGGCGTCGGAGAATGAGATCCTTCTCCGCCGGAGAGTAATTCAGGCAACGGCCGCAGCATGCCGCCGCGTAACACGGTTTCTACAGCAGCTTGACAAACATGCCAGTTACCAGTCCAAAGTAAACCTACGGCGCCGTTTACAGGATTAACTGTTCTACCGCAGGCTTCAAATAACAAAGATTGAAACAAAGCTGAAAAATCAAGAAAAACCAACGTTAAAACGAAGATCCATTCCTTTTTCTTTAAGGAAAAAAAAAAAAAAGTACTAGGGGTTAATTTAGTGCATATATACTAACCAGGGCGCTGACTTTCAGGTACAGCGGAGATGAAAGACATGAGGCCGGCACGGCCAAAGAATTTAGCGACGAAGACAGTAGCGTGGCCTTGTGCTTCAGGGCTCTCGATCCATTGTAAACAGGGCCGTAGAATACAGGTTTCGCTGCACCCTTTGCGTAAGACTCTGCACCCGTTGCAACTCATTTCTTTTCCTTCTCACTTCAATAATACTCACATGAACACAGTCACTAAACCCAACCCCAAAATGCTTATTCTAAGCAACACAAGAAGAATCAGTTGCTTCGTGCACAAGGCAAAGATAGAGGAGTGGAAGCAGGGAGATGAAGAAGAGAAATGAAGGGTGCAAGGAAAAGGTGAAGAAGGTATATATAGAAAGTGGAAAAGGATCATTGAAGGGGTAGGTTTGGGTTTAATAGTTAACTAGAGTTGAGTTAGTTAAGTAGTGGGTGGGTGTGCGTATTAAAAAACTGGGGAAGAAGGACATAGGGAAAAGAAAGGGGGTTAGATTCCAAAGACTTGGGTGCAAGCGGCTCCGTGTCTCCGCGGATGGTTGTCCCTCCACCGTTGGATTCTTAAAATTTTTAACTTTAAAGAAAAAAAAAACAGAGAGAGTCAAGCAAAGGAACAAAGAAACTTTTTTTTTTTTTTTTTTTTTTTTTTTAAAGTTGATAAAACTAATGTTATGTCCACAAGCAAGGTTACAAATTGATACAACAGCGTTTGGCTACGCAAATGCATCAGCAACATGGCCTCCATGTGCATGCGCCAAAGGTTTAACATGATAGCAGTGTCCGATACCCCAATAATTGAATTTACCCTCTCGATTTTAATTTTGTAGTGATCAATTTTAATTTGTAACACTCTTTATAAGACTTCTATGGTTAATCTATATTGAGTCACAGAGTCAGATATTGAAGCTAAAAGAGCTAAAAAATTTTCAAGGATTAAGAAGCCAAATAAAAAATTATTTCGAAAGGTAACATTAAAAATTTTAATAATTTTAAGGGGTAAATTATAAGAAAATCAAATTTTATGAGAGGATGGGTCTCTTTCAGTATTCCTCTTTCCGTCAATATTTATAATATTTTTAAACTTATAAATTTTGATAATGAAACATTATTTCTTCACACTAATCATAATAATAAATGTTGGTTTTTATTTTTTATATGTTAATATTAATTTAATTATTTAAGAAATTAAATTTTATTAATTAAAGGATTTAATTACTAAAAGAAAAATTTAGAGTAGTGTAAAATTAAATAATAAAATTGAGAGGTAAATTTATAAATTTAGTTTGTATTTTATTAAGCATTGTAGAAATTTTGGGTGTTTGATAAAATTAGTTATTCTGATATTTATTAATTTTTTTAATAATATTTAACTATTAATTATTTGAGTAGCAATATTTAACAATAAAAAATTTTAATCAATTAAAATTTTAAAAATTTTAAAAATTATTTAAAAAATTGTCACCGAATAATGCATTTCTATGTGTCCAAAACATTTATTTAAAAAAGAAAAAAAGAAAAAGAGTTATAATGGTAATTAAATAGAGAGTAGACTTAAGGAGGACGTGAGTGGGCCAAGTCGATTGACCAATGGAAATGTCGTGGTCTCTTCGGACGTGGCGTCCTTATCCTTACTGTCAAGCTCACGTCAGCTTCCCCACTAGACTATTGCTTTCCCTGTATATAGACTTTCTTGCCCTGCCCAAAACCTCTAAGCTTTGAAAATGATACTTACTGTTATTACCATTATTAAAATTATTGTAGTTACTGTCTAAATTTCATTTCAGTTAACAGCGAAAGTGAATTATTTTTGCTTCTAAACAGAAGAGTGCTGAGTTATATAAAAGTCACTCTCCGTAATTTTGTGGCCCTAAAATTTTCAGATGATAAGTGGGAAATCTAAAAATTTTATAAATAAAAATATTTATAAAATAGGATAAGATTAATTATTGATTAGAATGTAATCAAGCTATCTGTCCACCACTTAACGAACGCAATCATACCTAAAATAGGATTATTCTAATGTAAATAAAAAAATCTGATTCAGTACAGAAACATACAATTCATAAACTCAAATTTTCATCAGAATTTAATAAATTTTTGCTAGTAACAGAATTATTCTAATGTAATTAGTTCTATTATGATTAAATAAGCCAATGAGAGAACAGATTTGTATATAAGAACAAATAATGATGACATATAGGCAAAATATATTAGATTCCGATTTGTGGGGCCATCTAAGAATGCTATTTGGATTAGCTTCAAGCTTTATTTCACACCAAAAATGATGATCATGACGTTGGTGCAGGGGATGTTTGCTACGATTAGTTATTTTATTGTAATAAAAAATTTAATTTTATGAAGTGGTCCATCCATGGAGAGAAGAAATATCCAACTCTATGGTGTAAATCAAGTCTGTAAAGAAACTGAAACTGAAACTGAAGGTTATTGCTAATACTATTACTTCACCTACTTCAAACAAAATAAGATCAATAAAACTTTGTAAGATCAAGAAAATCTTGCCTGATCTACATATGGCTCATCAACATGGTGCAAGACTTGTCTTTCCAATAGATGTAAAGAAGAAACCATGGGAGCAAAAATTTCCCCTTCATAACCGGTGGCATCCTGAAATACCTCCGGTGGCGGAAGTGGCTGCAGGTGAGCTTTTTAGGATTGAGATGGTGGATTTTAGTGGAGGTCGTATTACACAGCAAAATTCTGCAGAAGACATCAAATATGCCGATCCTTATATTGTGAGTTCTATTTGTTTTTTGTTTTTTCCCCATTTTCGAATGATATATAGATTACATAAATATAATTAATAATTAAAAAACGCTAATATATTTTTGTCCTTTAATGGAAGGTAGTGCCTTAGGAAAAATAGTGACCTCGAATTTTGCTGTTAGTCTAATTTTACGACAAAAAGATAATAAAATTCAGTGGTCAAGTCAGCTCATTCATGGCTCCTTCAACGGCTACACTGTTGGTGCCTATAGACCTGAAGAAGAAGCCATGGGAGCAAAAACTACCTCTTCACAACCGTTGGCACCCAGAGATTCCACCGGTTGCGGAGGTTAAAGATGGTGAATTGTTCAGAGTCGAAATGGTAGATTGGACTGGTGGTATTATTAAAGATGATGATTCTGCCATCGATGTAAAAACCATAGATCTTTCAACTGTAAGTGCAAATAATATGATCAATAGCTAGCAATTAAGGGTAGAACTCGAGGGAAACATAGAGTAAGTGATCACCATGTCAAAGAATTATAGTCTGTTTGGGAACTGTTGCAGGTTCATTATTTGAGTGGACCGATTAAAGTTCTGGACAAAGGAGTTCCGGCAAAACCAGGAGACCTGCTTGTGGTCGAAATATGTAACTTGGGTCCCCTCCATGGAGATGAATGGGGTTTTACAGCATCATTTGACAGAGAGAATGGAGGTGGTTTTTTGACTGACCATTTTCCTTGTGCAACCAAAGCTATTTGGTATTTTGAAGGAATATATGCCTATTCTCCTCAAATACCAGGTACATGTTCAAATTATATTGTTCACTAAATACTTTTTATGGTCTCTGACCATCAATTTTAATATATTCTCAAATCTCAACAAGAACTCCAAATGTTAAACAGAACTTCCGGTCGTGAATGTAGAATTGCACTAAAGAATTAGTATTTCATAGTGTGCACTAATCAAGTGATTCTGTATGCAAATAAGGGGTGAGATTTCCAGGTTTGACTCACCCTGGAATAATTGGAACTGCACCATCCAAGGAACTCCTAAATATATGGAATGAAAGAGAAAGAGAAGTTGAAGAAAATGGGCTAAAATCATTCAAACTATGCGAGGTTTTGCATTCTAGACCGCTAGCAAATCTACCATCAACAAAAGGATGCCATCTTGGAAAGGTATGCCATTAAGCTAAAAAGATTTCCTTAAAACCATCGAAGCATTCTGTTCACATGTCACATCAATCTTTCTGCATATTTATGAAATTAAATATCCAAAATTGCCTACTGATGCAGATAGTGTAGCCAACTGACCTGAACCAAAATTTTGTTTATGCCAAAATTGCAGCTTGCAAGTGCATAGATAAGAAACTTGGTAGGTAATTTTAGGTGCAAGAAAGACAGAAAAGGGCCTTTCATGTTTCTGTTTGAGCTGTTATTGAGAATAATACGTCAGAACCATTAAATACTATTTTTTTCAAAGGTGAAATTGGTATGTTGTTGAAATAAAAACTCCAAAACAGTTAAGAACAATGTACAATTACTTCTTGCAACATCTAAATCTTGTTTCTTATTGGAAAACTAGAATTCAACCGCAAAAAGAAGAAATGTAAATCTAACAGTTAATGTATCTTCTGCAGATCCAAAAGGGCACTCCTGAATGGGAAAAGATTGCTATGGAAGCAGCAAGAACAATCCCAGGAAGAGAGAATGGAGGGAATTGTGACATAAAAAATCTTAGCAGAGGCTCAAAAATATACCTTCCAGTATTTGTAGAAGGAGCAAACTTAAGCACTGGTGATATGCACTTCTCTCAGGGAGATGGCGAAATCTCATTCTGCGGGGCAATCGAAATGAGTGGATTTCTAGAGCTCAAGTAGATATTTCATATATTCACTTTGCCAATTAATTGCTTAAATGTTTGGCCAACCATTAATCGTCCCTTACTGCATCTGCCTCTTTGATTCAACATGTGTTTGGCATTGCATTTGGCAAACTGCAGTTGCAATATTTAGAAAACTTAGCAAACAATGTTTCAAAAAGCAATTCCAAAGAGAACCTCAAATCTACATTTAAAAAGTTGCTTTTATGGCATCAGGTGTGAAATCATAAGAGGTGGAATGAAGGAGTACCTTACACCAATGGGGCCAACTCCTCTGCACGTAAACCCTATCTTTGAGATAGGTCCAGTAGAGCCAAGATTCTCAGAATGGTTGGTATTTGAAGGGATCAGTGTTGATGAGAGCGGAAGGCAGCATTTTCTTGATGCAAGTGTTGCTTATAAGCGTGCAGTACTGAATGCGATTGATTACCTCTCTAAATTTGGTTACTCCAAAGAACAGGTTTATTATCTATCTCCTAACTTATTCAGATAAAACTAATTCAAATGTAAGTTAAACAAGAAAATTTGTAGCATCAATAATAAGAGAATATGCTGGTGATTGTCAGATGTATCTCCTGCTATCATGCTGCCCATGCGAAGGAAGGATTTCTGGAATAGTTGATTCTCCGAATGCTGTTGCCACCCTGGCAATCCCAACAGCTATATTTGATCAGGTAGTTAATTCTCGTTCTATCTTCAGAAATCGAACAGTTATAGTTTCATGTTTCACAAGTCATAAACTTCAATCATGGCTCTTCGAGTATCTTTACCGAAAAAACGATACCTCATAATTAGGCAAACATTAGCAAAATGGTAGTATATATTTTGGAGCACCACTGGGGGAAAGAACTAAAATAAAAGCGATCCGACTTCTTACTGGCCAATCGTTTTTCATTTGATCGATGGATAATTGAATTGTGCAGGACATTCGTCCAAAAAGCAACAAGGTGCCCGTAGGACCTCGGCTAGTGAGGAAACCGGATGTCCTAAAGTGCACTTATGATGGGAATTTACCCATCACAAAGAACCTCAGCACCCGAGAATAAGGAAGCAGCACCTGTTGACTCAAGCTTCATATCTCACTTTCCACGCTATAATGCTCTATCTATGTCCATACATCACAAATATGTGCATGTATATACATAAAGGCCTATTTAATTACAGTTTATGGTAAGAGGATGAACTTTGAATAGTAAAGCCATATTAAAAACTTAAAAAATTCAAGGGTTATAAACTATGCACAGGTTAATTTCACTCGCACAGCACACACTTCAAGACACTTCTGGTAAAAAGAAAAATTCTAAAAGTAAATGTCTCACAAAAATCTTTGCATGTACACATAATTTTTCGCAGAACTAAGTCTAAGATAGAATAGATTAAGTGTTTGGAGCTCTTTAAAAATAGTTGACCCTTCAGAGAGAGAAACAAAAGGATGCCATGGATTACTTGTCCTATTTGTCCAACTACACCACCTCTAAACACTTCCAAGTCAAAAATTCTCTCAATAAAAAGCCATACTAGGAAAAGGCTATGGCAAAATATAAATAAGTCAATAGTATATTGAGAGTGTTCGATGGTGTTGGAGAGATGGACTTCGCACACCAAATGCCCAGAGCCAAAGATCCAATTCAATACTCAGCACCTGAGTGAGCAAGTCATGAGATTAGAATAATAAAAAATAATATGAGAAATTGAGAATTCAAGAAAATGTAGAAGAAAGATAGGGAGATTCTGTAGGTTGCCAGCTCGGTAACCCAGACTGAAAAAGAAAGGTTGATTGATG
This sequence comes from Jatropha podagrica, assembly GCA_947857235.1. Taxonomy (NCBI): domain Eukaryota; kingdom Viridiplantae; phylum Streptophyta; class Magnoliopsida; order Malpighiales; family Euphorbiaceae; genus Jatropha; species Jatropha podagrica. The sequence continues at coordinate 162,334 of CANUEP010088350.1, forward strand.
ATTTATGTTAATTCTAAAATATGATCTTCAAATGAACCATTTATACAAAGATTAGTTAGGAGTGACACAAAAAAAGGTTGTAAATTAGAATGAAAGAATAGTAACAGTGTTAGCATGAATAACCCTTCACCGGTAGCAAAGTCCATGGACTTTTGTTTAATCAAAAACTGGAGGCCAACTGCGACAAATAAAATTACAGTGAGACATCATAATACAGCAGAATTAGATCATCATCTACTGCAATTAAAAGTTCATAGCATCCACCTGGAGGTGATCATGCCTTATAACATCCATCTTTTAGCCTTCAAATGGATGGCATGAATTTCCTTTTGAGTCAAAGAAATTTATCCAAAGGCTCAAACATAACTTATGAGTCACATAATGATTATTCATCAACAAAAATATCAATGAGGGAAAAGAAGGATAACAACGTCCTAATTACTGATGCATAAAAGAGATTTTACTCCCCATAGCAACAGATTAATGTTGCAAGCCAATCTCCAATTATCAACAAAAGATATTTGCCAAAAGAAAATCATGACAACTAAGCCAATATGTTTACTAGGAGAGCGACAGCATAAATATTACAAGCTAAAAACTGAGGCACATTTCAGAAAGTACATTTTAGGCACCAATTCATTTCCACAAAGCACGCAAACATATTTCATTTTCCAACTATCGAGTAGTGATGGGATTACATTGAAACAAGATTGGTACTTCTTATAAACCGATAGAAATAAAAATAAATGCACAAATATCCGTGAAAGTAAAATAAGTTAGTTTAACAGTACCTGCTTTCCTGATCTTACTCGAAGCAAGTCCCTCATTTTCTCCACTGCATATATGGAGCATGCTCTTAATTCAACTTCCTCCTCACTGCCTGAAGATAATTCACAATCAGACTCGATCATTTTAATGAGGGTTGAACTATATTTCAGCACACCAAGTTGCTGAAGCACCGCTGGAACAATATAGTCTGCAAAAATAGTGATAGAACCAATGTCCTTAAATTCTCCATATCCTCTGCCCTTGAATGCACCATACAAATCAGCTGCAAGAATCTGAGCTCTTTTATACAAGAACACTTGGTGGCCTTTATAAACTGAGTGGTCTCGGAAACCTAACCATTCAGAATCACATCAAGCAAATATTTCAAGATCCTTGGAAATAAAGGCTATACCATCCAATACAAATAAAGCCAATATGGACACTTCTGACAAACTAAGAATTCACAATAAATAACCAAAAGAAAAAATAAAAAGAAATACCGGGAAAGTGACTGGTAACAGTGGCAACAAGCTTCACAGCTGATTTCTCACAGGATTCCACAAGATTTGATGCTTTACCTCCAAAATTCCTTTCCAATTCAAAACCAACCTATGTCACAAATTAACAGATATCAAATTAACTAACTTTTTGTCACAGGGTAGGTTAAGAAATTGCTTATTATCTGAATTAGTTCCAAACAGAGTATGCATTCGAACGTCAAGAATTTCAAGCATTAATCTCACAGGAATGGGAAAAAAACAGGAATCAAAACTTCAAAAACCTCATGCAGCAGACGAGTCCTTTCATCCTCCAAAGGAAGTGGTCTCGGCCATTTTAACAACTCACGTAATTGAGGACCTGTCAACAAATATTCATCTTATTACTATTTGGGGGGAAAAGGCATATCCAGGCATGCATGCATGGAATGAAAGAGAGGAGATGGAAGGCTAATAATGATTATTAGCTTAAACATAAATATCTTCATTCAGAAATTACAACTCAAAGAATGTAGAACCACTTTAAGAAAGCAAAAAAACATGCTCACTGGCAAGCATAATTTCACATGGACAGTACAATTATATCCTTGTTGATGCCTATTCTCTGTAGAATTCTGATTTTAGCATGACAATTGACAGAGAACATTATTATCCTCTGACTGTCAGGCAAGAGTTACACCAATCACCTGAAAACTAAAGAGAGTAACTTACCTAGTCATCTGACAAACTAATTTTTGCTTTGGAATCTCAAAATCCACTTACTTGTTTTCCTTTTTTTTTTTTTTATCAAAAATGACTTCTAATTTCAAAAATAACTCATGGTGAATGTGAACACACCCGCCAATAAAGATGTGCAAGGACACAAAATTGACCCAAAAAACCGCGTTACCTGTGTACTTTTGCAGACGATCAGCATCAAACACAGATTTGTCATTTTCCAAAGCATCCTTTAGGCCTGAAGCCAAATGATCATAGCTTAAATCCTTATCTGCAGAGAACAAGCAGAAAATTATCCCAAGAATAAAAAATGCAGTTAGCAGAGCAAACTAAGCAGCAATTGCATTGACGGCAAATGGAAACGCCTGACACTACATAACTGCAAATTATCACCAGTGAATTATTATAACATCTTTTTTGTCAGAGCTACAGACATAATACTTTAAATTAATAGTTTGATAATAGATTACAGATGTCCTCTTATATTAAAGTTTTTACAGTACGAAGGTTCGAGTCAATCTATCAAGGCATTGGCAATGGCCCTGCAAAAGGTTTTTCATGCATAATGGCAGAGAAGTGTTTGTACATGCACCCCATGGTGCAACGGAGGAAACATTTCAATCAAAAGAAGAAAAAGGGGAACATAGACACCTAGCAAAAGGATTTCGAAACACTAGAAACATAAGCTGGCAAGAGGCAAAATATCAATGATATGGCATCAGATAACACTAGATCCACAAGCACACATAAGGACTTGAAGCTAAAAAAATACAAATAAACAAAGAGAAATAGGGTGAAGAGAACCATACCAGGCCAGAAGCAAAAATTCAAAGCATCCAAAACAAACAGGTATTGAACGGTGAGTGGTCCGTCATCGAAGTAATGAATCCCTTCAAAATCCCATTCTATTCTCGGAATTTCCTGAATGTTCTCCACCGCTTTTTCAATCCCTACACCACCACATTTTCATAAATAAACAATTTACACCTTGCAATAGCAACGAGAACTTAAAATGGCGGTATTAGCGTACCCGCAGAGTCGACGACGACATGAGAAGAGCGGCTAGCCACCCAGGCAGCGCTTTCCCTAACCTGTTCCATGGCTGCCGCAGTAAATGTAGATATTTTGAACCCTAAAATGAAATTTTATATAGGAATAAAATAAGGTTGCGCGCGTGAGCCAATGGCCTGCTAATTCGAAGTTTCCCGCTTTTGTTTGGCAGTTTTAGTTGCATTGGTCTAGTTTGTGGTGTTTGGTGGTGGTTTTTTCCTATCCTCGATGCGTGGAGTGAGTGTCGGCCACGAAAATTCTATCGAGGGCTGTCTTTTTTGTTTGGGTCTCACGTGGGAACGTGGAATGGAATGGAATGGAAGTTACTAGTAATGAGCCTAAAAAGTAAAAGGCAGCCAATAAGGCAGTGAGTTTCAGCTTTCAACAAACTTGACTTTTGACTTTCGATTTCTTCGTAAATAAAGGCGTTGGAGAAAATGTGAAGGCCAAAGAGTGTGAAGGAGACTTATCTATCGGATGAGCCGTTGGCATTTTCAATATTTGGAGAATTCAGTTGGCTTAATATTATACAATTTAAAAAGGTTATTATTACCGACATTTTTTTAGGCATTGGACTATTTCCAGCCTATCAATCATCATTATATATCTTTTAAAAAATATTATATATTGTGGATAATGTTTTTGGCGATAAATTATTGAAAGCATGTAACTTTTTTAAAAATAAATAATTTTTGAGGGAATTAGTATTTTTAATAAATAATTTAAAATATAAAAATATTAGATAATCAGATAAAAATTAAATTTTGAAAAACAATAAAGGTGACGTTTTTTGAAAGGTAATAATAGCTCTTGTATTCATCAGAATCACTGATACGGTATTTAAGTAAAACTGAAAGAGACAGTACCTCAGTCCCATGAATCAGACGCAAAATAGACATAAATTGCGAGCAAGCGAATGTGACACTGTTCGCTAACCTCCAACTAAATCAACTAAGAATTTGTTTGATAAAATTAATTATATTTATAATTATTAGCCGTTTTATAAAATATTAAATGTTTATGAATTAGCTTTTATTATAAAAATTAATACAAATTTTATATTATCGAATAAATTTTTAAAAATCATTTAGCATCCTGAGCGATTAAAATTTTAAAAACTATTAAAAAGCTGTTGTCTTAAAACATTCAGCAAGTTCGTTCAACGTAACTTTACAATCACTAACTACTTGGCTGAAATAGGAAGAGTCTCCTTACCTTTTGTTAAGAGTCTGGAATGGAGCCAGAGAATCAGTCTCAGAAATTATGCAGTGACGGTACGTACCTTCGACCCAACTTAGACCTTCTATAAAAGAAAGGGTCTCAGCCACTTGCGGGCAGAGCCGCCGGGTAATGCCAATCGACCAGTTGCAAACACCTTGCCCATACTGTCTCGCAAGACCCAGGCCCCCAATTGGAGTTAAAGAAAGCCCATTGAAGGACGCACCCATATAACTCGACCACAGTTGAGAGGAGCAACTCTACTTTGCCTTATGTTATAACACTGCATTTTCTTTATCATGTTATAAACAGTTTATGTAATCAATATTCAATTCAATATATATATATATATATATAATATAACAATCATTTTTTCCGAAATAGTTTACTTATAACATTTATTAAATGAATGCTCTTCCCCTTACTCTTGTCACATAATATTTTTAAATTTTGATTATGACACATAAAATTATAAATACCACATAAGACTCTTAAAATTTGATAGTGCCATATAAAATTTAATTATTAGTCATAGTGTTATATAAATATTGATATTAATTATCATCCAATTATAAAAATTCATACATATTATAAAATAATTATAATATTATAACATATTTTTCTCAATTAAAATTATATAATAATGGTATTAATTATCATATTGTTATGTATTAATTATCTGTGAATACTCAAATTTTGAGGCTCAAAAGGCAAGTTTTGAGAATTCTCCGGAACGAGAAAAAACTAGAAGGTCTGTCGGCCGCAGCGGTGGCAGCCGCCGGCGACAGCTGCTGCGGTCGGCCTTTAATATCCAATTTTTCAGGCTCAAAAAGCCTATTTTCCCGGACTGCAAACAGCCCGGCCGGACCAAAGGCCATTTTGAAAGTTCATCGAAAGTATGCCAATATAGTACTTAAAACGTCCGAAAAATTACGAGGATCGCAGAACTGGTCCCGGAATATTGTTTGGAGGCCCGGAACTCCCAAAAAAGCCTCCGAAAGTGGAAAAGAGAGAGAGGGCGGAACGCACCCACCCCAGCTAGGGCGGCTGCGCCCGCCTAGCAGGGCGGTCGGACCCGCCCTGGAAGGGCGGTCGCGCCCGCCCTGGCCGGCGGTCATCCCACCCAAACCGGGCATGATCCCGCCCAATCAGGGCGGTCACGCCCGCCTTGGAAGGGCGGAACCGCCCGCCCTCGAGTCCATTTTCGCCTATAAAATCAGGCCCCGGGCTCCGTTTTCAGGCACAGTCTGTGTTGACGGACATTCCCTTTCTCCCTTACACTCCTTGCGATTCTTTACTGCTTTTCTGCATTTTAGTTTCTGCATTCTTGTTTGTTATTTGGTCACCTAAATTAAACCAATTAATAAACTAATTAACGAGGAGCTTATTCTGGAGTTAAGAAGCGGTCGTCGATTAAATCA
>CANUEP010088352.1:0-20858 GCA_947857235.1 Jatropha podagrica
CATTAATTACTATTTAATTAATATTCACATCCTCAATATATAGTGTTTCCCATTATTCTAAGTTTTCCTTTCGTTCGGATAATCGAATTCATCGAAAAAGTTAGAATAGCAGGAACTACAAAGTTGAGGATATTACAATGAGTTTTTACTATTTGGGCAAATGTAATGAGTGGGAACACGTGGGACCCATCCACTTATGAGTGGAAGTGGATATCATGGGGAACATGTGGGTCCCATCCACTTATGAGTGGAGGAGGATATTTTTTGTGAGGATTTTTTCTTTTTGTCTTCTACTTGAACTATCTGATTTCCTGCACTGAAAATATTCTTCTAGTTGAACTATCTTCTGAGTCTAGTACCTAAATAACCTAAAAGTTTTTTTTTTTATTGATACCGAAGTATACTCAAACATTTTTCATTGCCACCTCTTGTGATACATTTTTTGTATTCTTCTTCATACTCCATCCTGTATAATTGAATTAGGTCTGTGAAATATGAATTAGACCAAAAAGGTATTTCCATAATTATCTGTATCTTTTTGGTACCATAGACCTTGCAGTGAGGATCTTCAACAATTAATTTGATTGGTCTGGCAAAATAAGAATCATCCCAATCGAAATTCCTTGCAAAGATCCTTGATCGCCAATGCTTTATTTGTTCTCGGAGAGAATTATTATGACAAGGCCATGGAAAATAATTTGCCTTTGGACAGGGATATCCATCTTTTGCTGTTATTAACATTTTGTGTTGAGCTGGATAATTGAGTCCATTAATCCATTCAGGAGCTTTCGTATTGATCATGACTTGGACATATTTTCCAAAATTGAAACTTTCTTTGATGATTGTTTGCAATTTTCTTCCAAAGTTATTGGCTTGATCTGGTTTTGTAAAGACAAGTTGGTGAAGATATCCATAATCTAACAACATGTGAGGCGTTATTAGGATTTCACAAATTTCTCTATTTCCAATAGTGATTGGTTTGAAAATAGAGAGATCAAGACAAACCCTACAAATGCCGTAAGTCAGATGGCATCTGCAGTCTTTTCTTGCAAAAGGGGGAAATTGACAGTCGAAATCCGTCTTTGGGCAGGTTCTGTGTTTTTCACCATAGTGGGTTTCCTATGTCCAAGATAATCCTAGAATGAAAACATTATGTACAACACAATCTTGGAGAAAGTTTAGAATGTATGTTCCACTCATAGACAGATGTTGCAGTATAATGATGCTGAGAAAGGACATTGGATTTTTGTTCTAACTTGATATCTGGAGAGGTGGTTTTTGAAAAATTCCAATAAAGCTTGTGGATTTCAGGAGGTTGTTCTTCTTTAAATGCATTCTCTTCATTATCAAAAACTTGATCAAGGACATTTATGGTATTCATTTGACTAGAGCTGGCTTCCTGAGATGGATAGGTTTTAATTGACAAGGAGGAGTTGGGGGATGAACAGATTCTATTTGACCATCTAAAGTGACCCAAGTGGTTGTCCTAGGGGTGGAATTGACTTGAATGGATTTGAAAGGACATTCAATATTGTTCTCAGATGCATAAGTTTCAAACATTTCAAAAATAATATGTTGACAAGATTCTGCTTCATGAAATCATAATATTTTTCTTGGATTTGATGCCTTTGTTCAAGGAAATTTTTGAAAAACCAAACACTTTTTGATACATTTGGAGATGAATAAAAATCATTATGCAAATATCTTTTATCAATCTCAAAATCTTTTATTAAAACATTGAATTCAACATCGATATTATTAGCTACTGCAGAAAAGGTAGGAGAAGGAGGAGAAAATTGAGGTCTTTCTACTGGAATGGTATAGACTGGTCTAGGAATGGTATTTTGGTAGTTCACCGTTTGGAGGTTGGTTTTGGATCTTTCAGCTATATCTGATGGTTGGCTTTGGTGAATCTTTGAAAAGGAGTGTCTATGTGGTTGCAGGGGTAGATATGTGGGGTAAAATACTGGAGGAGCTAAGACTGAGTGTCTGGATGGTTGTGGACCATGGTAAGGGGCGTAAATGACTGAAGGTAATTTTGAGGCCCTATCAATATTATTAGTTTCATCTGAGCTTGTCGATCTTCTATCAAAAGATAAACTGATATTTCCGTTAGGATACTAGGTAATTTGTTTGAGTTTGATGTTTGGGCTTGAAATTGGTTCGATGGTGGGCTTGGTAATTCCTTCTAGGGTCCATTCTTTTGGGAGATCAATATCTTTCCATTTGATGGATCTTGGGATCACAGTGTTTGCTTTTGAGAAATCTGTCTGTAAGAGTAAGGTTTCTCCTTTTTTTGCAGTGAACTAAAGCATTAGATGCGAATGCTGTCATCATGGTTTTATAATGAATTCTGAAAATCAATGCAATGGGAATAGAACCAGTAAACATTTTGTAGTTATGAGTTTTAATTTGTAAAACCAAACAATCATGAATGTTTTGATCCCTCAAAGAGATTGTAAGATTTTGATAGCAATCGAAAGAGATTTTACCATTGCATAGACTTGACTCTATAGAACTGAGAAGGGAATCTTCAAAATCAGAAAATCTTGCATCTCTCAAAACAGAAAAGATGGAGGTATTCAAGCCTTCTTTGGTTAAGGGTTTGATACCTACTTGGACAAGACCTATATGAATGTACTTATATTTATTTTCTTTATGCCTGTTAAGAGACTCTTTAGAGAGGAGTTTTATGGTTTCAAAAGGATTGAGGATTTGAATATCTTTTTCTTCAGTTTTAATGGTGTAGTTTGTTTTAAAGATATTAAACTCTTGCTGTCGATATATTCTCTCTTTTTGCACTTTGGGTATTTTCCAATCATCAATTTTTTTTTTCAAAATCTTCAATAATAATTTCTTCACTATTCACTATTTTCTTCACTAATTTCTCATCATAATATGTACATATATATATATATATATATATATATATATATATATATATATATATATATATGAGAATGAGAAAAATTGATTGGGGGCCAATAAGTAGATTCGTGACGTCACTGATCAATTTCCACATGTTGTGAATATTTGAATGTGATTTATTTGAAGATGCTGTTGTCATGACACGTGCTTGTGAAAGTGTGTCCATTTTATATATATTGTGAAAGCATACTGCCTGAATGCGTAAATTTGCATTATTTGTTATTATTCACTAAATTTAGTGAAACTCACCCTCCCTTCCATAAACTTTTCTGAAAAATAGAAGTATTATTGATTCTAAAGACTTTGCTTCTTTTCAGCAAAGATTCAATGATTATTTTCAGCTTTAAAAGTATTAGTATGAACTACATGTTGTGTTTAAAATATTCTGCATATTTTTATTTGATTTCGCAATTAGGATGATAAATTGATATTAGGATATGTAAAAGTTATTGTGTGCTGATAAATAATCTATGGAATATTTATCATTATTTTGGAAAAATTATGACAAAAAATAGTTTGACCATATTATTACTGATGAAATATGTTTAAAAAGCATTTTTATTAAATGAGAACAAGCCCAAACTATGAGCTAAATGTGTTAATGAAGCTAGGCAAAGATTATTACTAATTGAATATTGAATAATGTTATAATATGGACTTATTGTTTCCAAAGTCAGATGATAATAGAGACGGAGTTTTCATAGTTTAGGCTTACTATGAGTCTCGGGGGCCTTAAATTTACCTAGGTTCTAATGCCGGTCCGGCCCATAGTTTTGAATCGCGACAAAAAATTCATTCGAGGATTTAACAATATTCCATTTAGTTTCAACAATTTAGATAGATTCAATCTGAAGGGTCATCATAGTTTAATGTGCATATCGAAAACGCAATTTATGACCTCAATTTGTGATTTTTATTCAATAGAAGACGGAGCAATCTACAACCTCATTAAAGATGGAGAAATCTTCAATGTCATTATTGAGGGAGCAATCTACAAGTTCAACATGGAGGGAGCAATATTAATCGCAGTATCAATTTTAACAAATAAAATGATACTAGCATGGTAATAACCATATCATAATATCAATCACGATATCAATTTCAATAAATAAAGTGATATTGGCATGGCAATAACTATGTCTTACAATTGTTGTGAGACTATAAATCATTTCATTCATATAACAATATTAAAATCATATTGGACAATATTTCATTTCACAAATACTGTTAAAAACATTCAATCATTGCCACCTTTCAAACAATGATAATAAGTGGCCAACATTCTCCTTTTCGCATAAATAGAATTTTCAATCAAATTATAAGAATCATTTAAACATTATATACTATTCAATAACATCTTTTTTATTTAAAAAAACCATGAAATAATATTTCAATGATTGCCTTAAAGAAATAAAAATTTTATAAAATATAGGTGAAATCAAATATAATTATCTTTAATCAAATAAGGAGTTAATATTCCACGAACCTAGATTAGAAGGCTGTATTAGCCTTTCCTCCTCATTTATTGAATCTAATTCAATTCTGTGATTTATCCTAATCTATAAATAAATTGCACAATACTTTTAAACTCTTGTTTTCAACTTTTTAGTGATATTCAAATTCTTATTATTCTTATTTTTAGTTAACATTAATATCATTTCTTCAATACCATAAATTATGTTCTTAAACAAATTTACTAATTAAGTTCTTCGTAATTTTATTTATTACTCTAAATCCATATTTCTTTATATATATATATATATATATATATATATATATTCATTTATTAATTAAAGAAATGATTAAATTTACTTAAATATAATTATTAAAATCATTAGGTTACTTTAATTTTTTTTAATAAACTATACTTTATAAACCATTTGGCTAACTTAAATTTTATCTAATAAATTACATTTTATTTTTCAAATAAACTTGTTATTTTCTTTTTAAATTCCATCAAAACAAATGCATAACTTTATTATTAAAACAATTTAATTTAATTTAATTTAATTCTTTTTTAGAAATCATATTCTACTTTTCAAACCAATTTAAGAATGAATCGTTTTTACTCCCTTTAGAATAGATATTTATCAAAATCATTACTAAAATTATATATATATATATATATATATATATATATATATATATATATGTATAGTTACATATTTTTATTTATTTTAACATACAATATAAAGAGTTTGTGCAATAAAACTCCTTAAATTTCCTTACTTTGTTTATTTTCAACGTATCACTTAAAATCTATTTTTCAAATACTTTATTAAATTGAATCAAATATAAGTAATAACATAACCTAAGACTAGTCAGACTGAAAGCGGTCTTTCTTCTCCTACGATATTTCAAGTTGGATGAAAAATTGTTGGAGAATGCGTATCGCTCTTTTCTTTGAAAATTTTAAATTTTCTAAACTAACTTATTCTTTTATCAATTTATTTAGATATTTTGACAATACAATTCATTATTTTATATAATATATCAATTCTTTCTTTTCCTTTTTTTATTATAACTATCAACATATCTGTATTATGCATAATAAATATCTTTATTTATAATTATAGAGATATTACCATAATATTTTAAAATATAAAATTTAATTAAAAAAATTTATAATTAAAATTATTTATAATTTTATATTTATTAATTTTATTAAAAATTATTTAAATTAAGAAACATTTATTTCAAATTCAAAATATTAGACAAATTATATAAAAATTAATGTCTATATTAAAATTGAAAGAAAAGAAAATATATATTAAAAATCATTGATTTGAATTTATTTTTGAATTAATAAAATTTTGTGAATGATATTAAAAATAATAAAATAAATGACAATAGAAATTCAATCATAGACGTATATATATCATTCTTAATGATAATTTCATATAAATCACTTTCTCTTATAATTTATCAAGTTTTTTTAATTTGATAGAGTAACAGAAATTAGAACAAAAAAAAAATATCAATATCGAAAAGGAATTGTATAAGAAAAATTGAAATAAAAAAAATTGATCTTACCAAACCTCAAAGAGCGCCCGCCCTCTATTTATAGTCTAATAATAAGTAATTGTAGACAATTCAATATATTACCATTACAATTAATAATATATATATATATATATATATATATATATATATATATATATATATATATATATATATTATACTTTTAAGACAAATAAATATTGAAAATTTTGGATATTCATTATTAATAAAAATATTAATAAATATTTTCATCATTAATCTTCTCTATTATTTTTTTAAATATAAAATTTTCATTCATAATAATAAATGGTAACTATAATTATTATGATAATCAATGTCAATATTATAATAATATTAATGTAAAAGATAAGTTATAATACATATTAATATGATAATTAATATTAAAATTATGATAACTTTTAATTAAAAAATAGGTTATAATATTATAATAATTTAATTATTTAATACATATTAATATGATAATTGAATGACAATGAAGACCAATATTATATAATTTTAATTGAGAAAAATAACTTACAGCATTATAATAATTATAATTATTTACCAATATGTATAAATTATGATAATTGAATGATAATTAATATCAATATTTATATAACAATATAACTACTAATTAAATTTTATGTAACACTATCAAAATATTAGAGTCCTATATGGCATTATAATCCCATGTGTTATCAATAAGAATCTTATGTGGCGAGAGTAAGGAAAAAGCATTCATTTATGAAGTGTCACATGTCAACTTATATATATTGATTTTGCAGCATTTTATTTATAATTTGAGCTACCATATTTAAACTTTATATTTTCAATACAGTGTACATAGTCCATCCTTTGAACAAACAATTCAATTTTTCATCTGCCATTTTCATTATTTCACAATTATCAATATCAACTTCTCAATACATTTTCATTATTTTTATTATTTTCAACATGCTTATTAACAATTTAATTGTCCGTGTTTTTAAATTTTCATAGCTTATAAGTTCTTGTCATTTTTTATTTGTAATTTTCATAAATTGGCTAATTTCACTAATGAATTTGAAAATTCATTTCATAATTAATTTTCATATAATTCACTTAATTTAATTAAGCCAATTTAATTCAATAATAATAAATTTCTAACTTAAATTTTATACTGATATTAAACAATCGAATCTTAAAATATATCGATCAAAATTCAGAGTTCTGATTCGGCTTCAATTTGGAAATTTTAAAATTATGCCTTTTGGTGGTCTCGCAAGACCGCTGCCGGACCACCGTCATCTCTGCCATGCACCGTGGTTGGAAGGTCGTATTTTGCCTGATTTCTCAAGACTCATCCCAAAATGCTCACAATTTAGTAGAGGCTTCATTTATGGTGTTAGTTCCACGAGATCAAGTCTCCATCTGGTCAGATCGGGCTCAATAGAAACTTGGAACCTTCATTCATGGCTATTTTGCCATGCAAGCCCAGATGTCAAAACTGAAAGATGGAAAATGATCTTGTAGAGGAGATGGATTGATTGGTACACCTTCTTCACGTTGCAACCGCCGAAAATGACGCAGATTGATGAGATTTGCTGTTACGTTGTCATTGTGAGCAATTGAGTTTTTGCTCAATTTAGGTTCCCATCGTATGAATTAAAATCACTCACATCATCCTCTCATTGAGCTCATACATTTTAAAACCCTCCTTCACTATTTTTGAAGATCGGTGGCCAGAGAAACGAGAAGAAGGAGATAGAGGCATCGAGGAAGAAGAGGGAGGCGAGAGAATTGTCTCTTTCTTCTCTATTTCTTTTATTATTATTATTATTATTATTATTATTATTATTATTATTATTATTATTATTATTATTATTCCCTCTTTACTATTCATTTATTTAAAATCCCACAATAAATATTTTAAATTACTATTTATTAAACTTGTAATTTAACCAATACTTATTATTTGTTGGTAACTAACCATTGCAAATTTTATACTAAACAATCAAATACTATAATTGATAATGAATGCAAAAAATTGTTTGAATGTTCTCACATTTTATCAAATATTTATGAGCCCCCTTCCTGGCGCCATGGGAAAGACCGGCTAGGATGGAGTTTGTCCAAACAATCCCATTTGTCAGTTTATTACAGAAGAAATTGAAAAACATTAGAGACTAATCAAAACCTCACTACGGTCCCTTCCTTGTTCGTTTTAAGGTTTAGCCCTGTATCCGGCCTAGTGGTTGATTAATTGATCTGATTACCAATTTTATCAATTTTACGGCTCAGTTTAGCGCTTACATAATGTCTGGTTGGCTCTTCGGAGCGCTTTGACTGTGTGTGGTCGCCACTTTACTTTATTTTTATTTTCAGGAAAAATATAAGGTAAAAACCCTGTGTTTGATTCCTTTTGTGTGCCACAATGGACAAAATGCACTAGCCTCAAATTATTAGGTTCAGAGACTAGGTTCTTGGTTTCTTTGTGTGGATCAATAGTTTAGGCTTAAATTAAAAATCAAAAGCGCGATTTTGCATGAATGACAATTTATCAATGAGTGGGCATACTCATAATGCATGTCAATATCTGGAATATAGTGCATTAAAAGTAAGCAAATGAGATAAAGGTGTGTATTTTAGAGGGGAGCCCGACTCTAGCCTCGTTATCAAGGAGTTCTAGGTCGTGTGACATATTTCCCTAAGTCCCAACCAACCAGTACGGTCAAGGGCCCGTTGCCTAGGTTGAAATCTATAGGTATGCCTTCGTACCTCATTTGTATGAGCATCAGGGTGCATGAAATTCTACCATTAATCAGGATGGTAGGGTTTTGAAGGTGCCACTCTTAGAGTGAGCTTATTGGTGTGCTGGCTAATTCTAGGCTTTGTTTGGAAAACTGGTTTTAAGGTTTTACTGGATGGACCGAGCTTAAAACATGCAAAGTGCCGGATGGATTGAGCCTAATTGACAAAGTTTCAATTTGAGAGATTATACCCTCGTGCTTGTGACGCGTCCTGATCGGAGCTCCATAGTGTGTTGTTGACTAAGGAGGTTGAGTCTTCAACTGAATATAAGCCAAGGTAGGCCACGAGGACCCGTATTATAGTCTTATATAATATTATCAAATGATGAATTATTAATCAACCATTAGATTTAATTAATAATTAATCACCTAACTAGTAGCTTTGGCTTAAGGAAGGTCAAAGTGTGAATGAAAGTCGAAAGGATCGACCTGAGAGAGCCAATTTGGATTTTAAACTCAACTATGGAAGATGAGCAAAGTCAGACTTTATGATAGTAGAATTGAATTAGAGAGTATGAGAGTCATTGATGCTTGAAAAACACTTAATCAAGTAACAAAAGGTGCTTGAATGAGGGGAGGGGGGTATGCCTTTTATAGGAAAAGGGGGTGGCTGAACCGACCACCCTAAAATTGTCATTGGAGATCTACTTTTCGACACTGGCGGGGAGTCCTGGAGGTAGCCTGATCGATGTCGCTACTCAGTTGGCCAGTGCCGATCAAGGCAAATTACCAAGATGCTCTTCCCCTATGGTTTCTAGGTTTTAGGCTTTCACAAGTCCATTCGAGGCCTAAACGACATCCGATCAAGCTGATTCTCATGCCATTAGAAGTTTAACATAATTTTTTAAAGCCCGGTGCTAAAATCATAGTCAACAATTTGCCCCCTCTAGGAGATCAGAGCTGATCAAGGCTTGGTCTATTGGATTGTGATTGCAGCACTAGTAAAAGTAAATACGGTCTAGAAAACCAAACTTGGAGGTTTGTGGCAATGTTTGGAACATCCTATGTGAGTCTCGTTTGATTATGAGAAAATTTTTCTAGAGCCAGTCTGGTCTATCAGGTTTTTTGGGGCTTATCTATAGTTTTTTGTCAGATCAGAATGTACAACTGAATCTAGGAAATTCGTTATGGGCATTTTGACTGTGACCATTTGCCGATCGAAGTTCAGATGAGTCCCAAAAAATCTGTTCTTCCAAGGACGAGCAAGGCTCATCCTCCCTACTTTCTCTATAAATAGGGGAGGGGGGGGGGGGGGGGAGTGACTTCATTTGTCACACCTCCTCACTTGCATTCTTATCCCCTTTTACTAGAAATTTTCCAAAGATTTTCTGTCCATTAAGGGCTTTGAATCCCTACTTACTCATTCTCCTCTTAGCGAGTTTGGAGGGAGCGAGTGAGATATGTCAACTGGCCGTCAAGGGCCAACTACTGCAATACTGTAACATCCCGACCTGAAAAAGCTATCCTAAGAGGGCGGGTAGAGCATAGGATGGCAGGCTAGCTAGGGTAGTGGAATGCGGGACACATGAATGAATCAGATCATATATCCAAAAGGCGGTAACTAATCATCAGAGGCGCCTTTTAGTGAAATGGCTGGAGAGTTAGAAGAACTCCAGGGCTAAGCATGCTCGTTTGACAGAAATCCTAGGATGGATGATCTCCTGGAAAGTTCTTATTTCACTTACGGGATAAAACCGTGCGGGTCTTGTCGATCTAGTATGGGATGGAACTGGCTTGATCCAAAGCAGACAATTCCTCTGGTGGTTGGAGTTAGGGCATTACAAATACCTAACTTCCTTAGTGTGAAGATGCAGCGAGTGAGATATGTCACTCACCATAGCATGGCTTCCATCATGCTATCGAAGGAGGTTCTTGACCATTGGTCGGTCTATCAAAGAGGCATTTCGGTATGCTCTCATTTTTTTTTTCTAATTGCCTACTTTGATTGTGTACCCTCCTCCTGACTAGTGTGAGGGGACTACTCTATTGGTAGGCCAACTTCGAGGGGCATTGATTGAGGCCCTGACTTGTGAGAGCTTTTGGGAGGACCAAGTCCAGACATTGCGGGACGACCTAAGGCGTCATTCAAATATTGGATTCCCACTTATGTTGCTCATATAGACTGTGGGTCCACTTGCATGGACTGTGGCCTTAGCTTAGCTAGCCTTAGGGACTTAGCTTTTATAGCAATTTTTGGCTAGTGTCACTCTGATAGCAACACCTTTTATAAAGCCCTGACTAAAGCTTTTGTTAATAGAATATTTGACTTATATTCCTTTTATTTTACCATGTCTATGTTGCTCTCTTTATTCACTTACACTAGATGCTTTGAGTTTATGACTTGCACTGATTGCTTGAATGTCATACTGATTGCCCGTGTGTTGCATTGATTTGCCTATTTTGCTTTTGGTGTTTGTCGCCTTGTCTGGTTGCGTTGGTGCTGGTCGCCTTGTTCGCTAAATTAGTTGGCACTAATTGCCCTATTTTCTAACTTGGCACTGGTTGCCCTGTTTGCTAAATGGACTTGGTGCTGGTTACCCTATTTTATGGATGAACTCGGCGCCTATCGCCCTATTTTTTTGGATGAGCTTAGTGCTAATCGCTTTGTTTGATTTTTAAATTGGCACGGGTTGCCTAGATTTTATCTAGTTTGGCACTGGTCGCCCTATTTGTGGGTGAACTTGGCGCTGAATGCCCTAATTTTGCTAAGTTGGCACCGATCGCCCTATTTTGGCTATGTTGGTGCTAGTCACCTTGATTTTATCTGATTTGGCATTGGTCACCCTATTTTATTTGGTTTGGCATTGGTCACCCTAGTTTTTTAAATTTGTTGGCACTGCTTGCCATTTTTATTGAACTTGGTGGCATTGGTTGCCTTGATACCTTGCGCTTTGATCTGAACATCTTGGTTAGATTAAGTAGAATAAGTATGCATGATGCATGACATACAATTGTTGATGACTCGACTCAATTTTAAAGAGAGTGTCTATGAGAAAACTAGGCCCGATGTGCCAACGTTTGTTTTTTCGATTTGGCATTCTTTTCTCTCTCTTTTTTTTTCTTCTTTCTCTTTTTTTTAGTGGCTCTGCCGGTGTCGTGCAGCCTGAGATATGCTTTAGTGTCCTCTAGAATATTGCTATTTTGGCACTTTGTCCAGGCCAGAACGCCACCGGTTTAGGGCACATTGGTGTCGATTATGGCTTGGTCGACTCTGACGTGGTTCTAGCTGGTAAAGGTTAAGGCCTATAAATACCTCATTTATGGCTCCAAAACATTTGTCTTTTTGTACTCGGGGCCCTATTTTCTCAAATTTCACACACTCTACCCAAAAATGGAGTCATTCATCACTTATGGCATGGAAAGGTGGACCAAGAGGCTAACAAAAGTGGAGAAGATTAATTTATATCGGTATGATATGGCTGCTATGGTGACACTAAGAGGCTTGCTAGTGGACCGACCTTTTTTGGATGCCTGTTTGCACTTGTGAGACCTACAAACTCATGTCTTTCGATTTGGCACAAATTTTGAGGAGATGTGTTCCACATAGGAGGAGTTTGCAGCTTATTAGGCTGTAGTTTTGAGAGGGCTTCGATGGCTGCACTGACTGGGATTGCATTTTCTAGGAGCTTCATAAGGATGCTCGGTCTCTTTGTGATAGAGGCTAGGGAGTTAATGGTAGAAGAACAAGTGCATTTATCTAGGTTGGTGGAGCTATATCTGGATCCACTTGGGTTCGATGACCTAAAGCATCAGAGGTTCAGGACTCGAGCTTTGGTTTTCTACTTGGTGAGTACTAGCATATTAACTGGTTCAGTAGGTTGGGGGATCTGAGAGTGGCAGACCTAGTCTTTCAGATGAAGCAAGGTGTTGGGATTGCTAGTGTGACTTAGGCAGAGACTATTCTGAGCCTCGATTGCACTTACAAGGTGGAGGGATCTGGTTAGCTTGTCTAATTTTGCTTCAGGTAAGCATTCTCGAACTAACTTTTGGTTATGTTTAGATAAGGTGCTTTCTAAAAAACCTTATGTTTGGGTTACATATGAATGCCTGTCTGAGTGTAATACCCTAATTTTTAAATAAAGTATTATATTGTGTAAATTAAGTAAATAAATAATAAAAGAGTATTTTACAAAATATGAAACATATTTAAAACATTATTGAAATGCAAAAAAATACGATTTGTAAGGAATATAGGACATCCTAAAACTATTAGAAGTGTAATAATATAAATGCATATATACATATATCTTAATATGAAAATTCAAGAATTTAAAGGAATAAAACTCTAAATCAAATAAATTTAAGTAATAAAAATAGGAAATGACCAAAAATGGCATCTAGACTACTACTTAACCAAAGTGACTAAACGGGATAAAAGGAAAATTTTATTCATGCAAGTGATAGCTTAATATTTGCACAACGCATTACATAATTCATCATTCTAAATTATGAAAATAAGTGTACTGAAGAAGTAATTGTCTTGTCATCTGTTCATATTTTCATTTCAGACGTAGCTTTCCTATTTCATTTTCTTTTCTCCATTATTTGTTAGAAGATAGCAAATAATTCAATCTCTAATTAATGAAAGGGAGACATGTGTATTTAAAAAGAGATTATATTTTCATTAATTCACACCTCCATTCAAATTTAATTTTCTCCCTTTCACACTAATTTCTTCCTTTCACATTTTTCTTTCAATCAATCTAACAATTATTAGAAATCAATCATCATAAAATACCAAGTGACTCATCATCTAAATTAAAAAAAAAAAGGGAAGACAAGTTTATTAAAGAAAATATCACAATTTCTTTATTTCACATTTTCATTTCACACTTAGTGTTCCCATTTCATTTATTTCTCTGTAAATACCTTACTTCCCTGAGATCATTTACCACAAAATATTAGAAATATATAAGTGTTCTAAGGAGAAATTAAGCCAACAAGTGATAGGAAAGTAGAGAAAGTCATAAGGGAGCAAAAAAAAGTATGAAATCTAAAAATTCTATGTTAGATTTTAAATTATATTTCATAAGTTTTAATCTTTATTTTAATGAATTAAAGTTTAGAATTTATCATTATAACATATTAAGTAACCATTCCATATGTAGAAATTATTTTGGATAGAAAGTACTTAAACATATAAAAGCTATGAAAAATTTATTACTTTCCAAACTCTCTTAATAAGACTGCTTAAATTCAATTACTATGTTTTATTCAAATAAATATGTAAATGAATTTCAAAAATTATGAAATTTTGCGAAAAGATAGCTTAAGATGTCAGTAAGGTTGTGTTAGAAGAAAAAGTCTAAATAATGAAGAAAATTGAAAATATTAATAAAATGAAGGAGACTACTCAGTATTTTAAAGTTGAAAATTTTGGTTTAGTAATTAATTTATTTTAATAGGTTAATGAACTTCAAAATTCATGAAATTTAATATGGGAGTACCTTGAGATGTTAAGAACTACCTGATAAAATTTCAAAATAAAAGGATGTGAGAAGATAAATATTTAATTAAATAAACACATACTGCTCATGTGCAAAAAATTGTATTTTTCATTATATTTGCACTAAATTGAGAATATTAAAATATGAGTGAATTATCTATGAATATGAGTATATAGTAATTGAATATAAAGTTTAATATGTATAATTTCTATCCTTAAAAATTTAAAATTTAAATTTAATGAATAAAAATATTAAGGAACAATAAAGAACTAGAAGCAAACTAAAAGAGAAATATATGTTTAAATGTGAATATAGGTTGAGGATTACTACGGAATCATTTTGAAATATTAAGTGATCAAGAGAAATCAAATTCTCATTTTTAAGGTGAGTTATAGTGTCTGACCTTTCCTTATTGTATTGAAACTTTTGATCAATTACATATCATTGCTAGTATTGTAACCATTTGTTTATTGCAATATTGAAATTATGAATTCTGAAATCTATGTGGCCTCTATGCCTATTTTGTTTGTACCAAGCCTTTTGTTAGCTAATATGACAGAATCCCAGTCTTGATGGGGGCTATACCATCAGGCTATATGCACATAGAAATTTATGATGAAAGGGAGAAGTTACTACCCTAATATGTGAAATGTGTGATAGCACTAGAATATACATAATGATATATTTTATTCTGCGTTATATATGTAATCATCTGTCATATTAGTGATATCTCATTTGTGACATTGATCCGAATATTGTGAATCTCTATTGATATTTCATTTGTGATATTGATATGATTACTATGAAACCCTTTTGATATCTCATTTGTGCTATTGATCCGATTACTATGAATCCTTTCATACGAATTTATTTTTGATGAGCTAATAATAGTACTTCCATCAAGTATTGCTATAAATGTTGAACCTTGAGGCACTTATTCATTGTACACACTACATATATGACACTATAATCTCATTGAGTTGACGACTCATTCAAGCGTCTGTGGTTTCAGGTAGAGGTGATCCTTGTCAGTCAGCTTCTTGATTCCTTCTTCCAACAACAAGCCAATGATCATTGTAAATATTATTGTTAAAGTACTAAAACTCTAGTTGCTCCATAGTATCTTTGTGGATGATATTAGTGTTGGATGTGTGTAAGCATTATTGTAACATTGTTGAGAGAATAATATGTGTCTATACAGAATGTAAGGAAGAATATTCTCAGTGATCCTGGGAATTTAATAAATAATTTATTATGGCTCACTTAAGCAAATATCCAAGATAAGTAATGTATGTCTTATGGGTTCTATGAGGTGCTCGATGGCTTAAGCCTACTTAGACCATAGGACCATCGCACCATCTAAAATTGGGGTGTGACATTGAGAGTCTGAGCAGTGGGGGCAATGTTTGGTCTTGCATGTTTTAGGAAGGGATTTGAACTACTTTGGTTGTGTTTACAGCTGGATCTATATGGATAAAAGGGGCGTATTTTATGTAAATGCTTATTTCATTTTCTGTGTCATGGTGCAATATCTAGTCTTGCAGGTTTGGTTGAGGGATCATTTAAGGTAGTGGAACTGCCATGGCGTCGTCTGTATGAGTCATCTCAGTATCGATCTAGATGAGTCATAGTGAGGCTCGGGTTATAGGACGAGTGGTTGCAATGGTTGTTGGCGTTGAGGCCAAATCAGATTTTATGGAGATGTTATTAGTACGTGATTAGTCGATTTTTTGTTTGATCTAATGGGGTACCAGATGGCTTATCTGTTGGGCATGATAACATCACATTCTACCTCGGATCTAGATTGATGAGGCAAATAAATCATGTTTAGGGGCTGCTGCCAAATGGAGCTCTTTTCTAAGATATAATAATCTCTCCACGGATTACTGTGGTTGTCTTGGGTAGCTGGTCAAGAGGAGCTAATGTGGTTAAAGCTAGAGTTTCTGGGACAAGACTGCTGCTTATGGGGTTGGGACTGCAGAGCATGGTATCCAGGAGAGGGAGCGTAGAGCAACTCTGACACATGAGATGGATGCTAGAATCCAGATGATGACTGAGGTGGCCTTAGACTCTATCGAACAAGTTGAACTTGAGGATTCTGATGACTCTAGGAAGATGCCTCCAAAGCGACACCGACAGTTTGCCTAGTTCCTCAGTGCATATACTTACCTTATATTGATGGGGTAGGACTTTTGTTTTTTGGTTTTTACCTCATCCTGTATTTTTTGTGAGGGCCTTGAGATAGGATACTGAACCATAATGTATAGAGGGTTCATTTGACACTCTAGATAGTGAACATATATGACTGACAAAGATAGACATACGATTGAGATAGGTGCCTAAATGATATGGCTTTTTGTGATTGTCTTTTTACATAGCTTGTACTGATTTAAGACATGTAAAAAGGGAATCATTTTTATGCTTTTTGAGAAGAAAGTTCAATTTTATCCTTTATGAGATTGCTGCTTTTGAGCCTTAATTTTTTCCTAAGCTGTCCTTTCGGGTTTTTGACCTAGTATGTTGTCCTAACTTTTTCTCAAGCCGCCCTTTCGGGTTTTCAACTTAACAAGATTTTGATTTTGCGTAAGCCACTAGCCCTTGTAGGTTTTTAGTTTAGCTTGATTTTTTTTATTTTTGCTTTTTCTCATTGGCACAGAAAATTTGGAATTTCCAAGAGAAGAGGAGCAAAAAATGTATTTTTATTATTGTTGTGACCGCACCCAAGATTGGGCTACCTATGTATCTCGTACTTTAGAAACATATTTTTGGGAGTCAGGTCACCACAGTTCGGCCTTACAGTGACATAAGAATAGTATTTTTGGTGCTAATGACTGAATGCATTCACACAATATATCTTTCGAGTTGATCCAAGTTGCATGGATTGATGAACTCATTTCCATCTATGTCTAACAGAATGACACCACCACTAGAGAGGATTTTCTTTAGTATGTAGGGGCCTTCCAAATTTGGCCTGAATTTACCACGGGGATCTTGCACAGCAGCTCTGATTTCCTTAAGTACAAGACAACCCTTTTCGAGTTTCTGATCTTGGATTCTCTTATTGAATTACCTGACTATTCTTTGTTGGTCGCTCTTAATCTGATTAAGAGCTTCTAGCCTTTTCTCATCGATAACATTCAACTGATTGTGATAGCTTTGAACTCAGTCTATTTCACATAGTTGACTTTCTCTCATGACCTTGGCTGATTTGATCTGAACTTAGATAGGAAGGACTGCTTTCATCCTATATATGAGTGAGTAAGGCATTGCCTTGGTTGGCATCCTAATGGATGTTCTGTATCTCCATAAGGCAAAAGGTAGTTGTTCATGCCAATTTTTGTGATTATGAATCATCTTCTAAAGGATGTTCTTAATGGACTTGTTTATTGCTTCAATTGCTCCATTGGTCTGGACCTGTATGGTGAAGAGCGATGATACTGGATTCTGTACTTGGTCACCAGGATAGAGACTTCTTTCTAAAAGTGAGACCCATTATTTGATATGATCTCAAATGGGATTCCGTATCTGCATATGATGTTTGTTTGGATGAATTGAGCTACTTTTCTAGAGTTCAGAACATGATAGGAGCCAGCTTCTACCCACTTGGTGAAGTAGTCGATGGCTACCAAGATATTCTTATACTGATTAGAAGACTTAGGGGTGATTCTGTCAATCACGTTGATTCCCCAAGTCATCAAGGGTAAAGAGCCACTGGGGGCAATTTTTGGAGCTTGGCATAAATCTAGCATTTATGACACTTTTGAATAAATTTAATGCATTCTAATCGCATGGTCAGCCAATAATAACCTAATTTGGTGATCTTGTGGCCAAAGCCATTCTGTTCATGTGGGGGCCTTCTTCTCCGCCATGTACCCATTCCATAATCTATTGGGCCTCTTCTACGGTTACACACCTGAGATCTGCTTGATTCCATGTTTGTTTGTACAGAATACCATCCTTATAGAAGTAACTCTTTGATAACTCCTAGAGGGTCCTCTTGTCAGACTTAAGGCGCCTTTAAGGTATTCTTGCTTTTCTAACCAGGTCTGAATATCGCAGTACCAAGGCTTACCATCGATGAGCTGAAGATTGCAGCAGTAGGCCAGCTATTGATGAATTTGAATCTTCACGGTTTAATAATCATGTCGGGGCTAGCATCAACCATGGAGGAAAGTGTTGCTAGTGCATCAGCAAACTGATTCTTAGTCCAAGGCAGGTAGTGGAACGACAATTCTTTGAATGGCTGAGCTAACTAATCTAGGCGTTGGAGGTATGGGATTAAACGCTATTCTTTGATCTTCCATTTCTTAAGTTCATAAAAGACTATCACAATAGAGTCCCCATAAACCGTTAGACATTTGATCTGAATACTCAGAGTTCCTTCTAATATGGCGATACAGGCCTCATACTCTGCTTCGTTGTTAGTGACCCAGAATGTCAACTTAATGTTGAAGGATAGTCATTACCTCCACCTGAAGTCACAAAGACCACGCTGACATCATAACCCTGTTGGTTAGAGGCCCCATTGAAGTACATTTTCCACTATTTCAACTGAATCTAGAGGATGTCTTCATCCGAAAACCTGATGTCTACTACATTGGCACCACCGAGAGATGCAGCTAAGTGATATGCTATCACACTACTTTTGATTGCTTTCTTTGTAATAAACTTAGGTCAAATGCTACCTTACTATCCAGAATTGGCCTCTCCATAAGGAACTTCAAGGGACTCCGATCAACGATGATATAAG
Organism: Jatropha podagrica; assembly: GCA_947857235.1. NCBI lineage: Eukaryota > Viridiplantae > Streptophyta > Magnoliopsida > Malpighiales > Euphorbiaceae > Jatropha > Jatropha podagrica. Next base: position 18,915 of record CANUEP010088352.1, read on the forward strand.
TGGTGTAGGAGCAAAGATAGTGCTGGAGTTTGATGCAAACCCATGCCAAGCCTAGGCAAAGCTGTTCAATCTTATTATACTTCAGTTCTGTTTCTAGCATTCGCTTACTCAGATAGTGAATGATATTCTCCTTATGGAAATCTGGTGCTTCTTATGCTAGCATAGCCCCAATGGCTTCATCTGTTACTGATAAGTAGAGAAGGAGTGTCTTTCTAGGTCTAGGAGGCTAGAGGACCTGAGGATTGAGTAAGTTGCTTTGATCTGTTCAAAGGATTTCTGGCATTGGTCATCCCAATTCTTTAGGGTATCTTTTCTCAGCTTCTTGAGGATTGGCTCGCATGTGTCTGCTGACTGTGAGATAAACCGATTGATGTACCGAAGGCGGCCTAAAAACCCCTTGATCTCCTTCTCTATCTTAAGAGGTTGCATCTTGAGGATGGCTTTAGACTTTGAAGGATCAATCTCAATCCCTCTCTCGAATACCATGTAGCCCAAAAAGATATTGGATAGAGCTCTAAAGAGGCATTTGGCACGATTAAGTTTCAGATTGTATTGTCGGAGTCTGGAGAATAATTGCTCGAGGGCAATTAGGTGGCTTGGCCCGTCCCTAGTGTGGACAACCGTGTCATCAACATATACTTTTACATTCTTATGCATTAGGTTATGGAAGATCGTAATGGCCATCCTCTAATAAGTGGCACCAACATTCTTCAGACCAAATGGCATCATTCTATAGCATAAAGTACCCCATTCTGTGATGCATGAAGTTTGTGGTTTATATGGTTGTTTGACTAGCATCTGATTATACCCTGTACAAAGATCTGTGACTGAAATCACACTAGACCCTACCATTCTGTCAACAAGCAGGTCGATATGTGGCAAAGGAAAATCATCCTTAGGGTAGGCTTTGTTTAGATCTCGATAGTTAATACAAAATCTAATCTTGCCATCTTTCTTGGGAACTGGTACTATATTAGCTAGCCATGTTGGATAATCAATGGCTTCAATGAAGTTGTTATCTAATAACTTGGTTGTTTCCTCTCTGATTTTGAGAGAGATTTTTGGTTTCTGCCTCTGGAATTTCTATTTCACTGGCTTAATGAGATCATAGGTGGGGATCTTGTGAACGGCAATGTTAGGATCTATATGAGTCATATCACTTGCTATCCATAGGAAGCAATTTGAGCACTGCTTGATGAGCGCTGTTAACTCCTGTTTATAATCACATTCATGCACAATAAGTGTATATAGTGGTGCATTTTCTGTGCCAATGTTTATTTATTCTTTTATTATTTTTATTTCTTTTTCTTTTTCATTTTCTATTTTGCCAGCAATCTCATTTATGGTGGAGAAAGGGTAACAAGAAAATTGAAACTTTTTATTTTTTGTAAAGGTGCCATGATCGGCATTCATACTGAGTTCTACAAAGAGGTCTCCTATTTTTGACAAGGAAGACAGAGAAGACTCGAAAGACTCGAAAGACTCTGAATTAGATACTGAACTGGACTCTGACTCAAATTCTGTTTGTGACTTAGGTTTAAGTTTAGGCAAAAGGAAGGTTGTGTGAATACTCAAATTTTGAGGCTCAAAAGGCAAGTTTTGAGAATTCTCCGGAACGAGAAGAAACTAGAAGGTCTGTCGGCCGCAGCGGTGGCAGTCGCCCTTAACAGCGGCGTTAGCCGCTACGGCCATAGCCACTATCGCCGGCGGCGACAGCCGCCGGCGACAGTGGCTGCGGTCGGCCTTTAATTCCCAATTTTTAGGCTCAAAAAGCCTATTTTCCCAGACTGCAAATAGCCCGGCCGGACCAAAGGCCATCTTGGAAATGCATCAGAAATATGCCAATATGGTACTTGAAACGTCCGGAAAATTACGAGGATCGCAGAACTGGTCCCGGAATATTTTTTGGAGGTCCGGAACTCCCGAAAAACCCTCTGGAAGTGA
>CANUEP010088445.1:0-16810 GCA_947857235.1 Jatropha podagrica
ATTCAAATTACAAATACTTAGTTAAAACATTAAAAACCTTTACTTAACATATTTAGTCTTACAAGCTTATTTTTACACATTTCAAGCTTTCTTTAAGTCTTGAAAAATTCTCAAACCTTTGTATTCAAGAAAGGGGTTTTAACCCTCACTAAATTACTTATTAACAAACTCATTTAAGTTAAAATCAAGCTTTGAAATCAAAGGAAACATAGTGTCCTTCACCTACATAGGTTTGGCCACTTCTTCCAAATCAAAGAGAAAATGTTTCTTTCCAAATTAACCACATTAATCTTTAAGGAGACCATACAAGAACACATTAAAAACAAAAGAACACAAAAGCATGAAATAAAACAAAGGGCCCTTCCTCCTAAGGAGGTTCAGCCACTCTTGGTTAAAGGGGAAAGAAGTATTCCCCTTCCCTTTTAAGCATTCTTCTATGCTTAAGAATTATGGAAAATCAAATTAAAACATTCAAATACTCATTCCCCAACACAATTCCCCAACACAATTCATATAATTCTCAAAAATCATTCAAAACCTAAAAATTGCAAACTTAAAGAAATTTAAAGGGGAATGAAAGTATTAGTGCACTAACCTCTTAATCAAGCTTTAAGAAGCCTGGAAAGCCTTAATCTTTGGCTTTCTCCTTCCCTTTTATGGAGGGTTCTCCAACCTCTTCAAAGTAGGAAAATTTACATTAGAATAAAAAATTAACAAAAGAAATGGATGGAGAATGACTTAATGCATCAATTACAAGTCTAAACCTTGAATTCTACTTATTAATTCACAAAACTTAAAAACCACAACTTACTTACTTGGGTAGTAACTCCAATTTCGTTCACTTCTAATCACCAATTTCCACTTCTTCTACTTAATTCTTAAGGTTCAATTACTATTATTTGGTTTAATTCATTAAATTTGAGATAGTTTAGAGGTAGAGAAAATGAGAGAAAATGGAGGAAAGAAGAGAGAGAAGTTGGCGCTAAGAAGAGAGGAAGAAGATGTGTGAATAGTGTTAATGAGTGATAACTTTTAAGTAGAAAAGTCAAAATTGACTTCTTAGGTTTATGCCAAATGAATGGCTATGATCAAGTCAATGTATTCTCATCCAACGACTCTAAATATTCCTCAAATAATTATTCTCTAATTATTATTTAACTCCACCAATTAATTAAATTAATTTCATAAAAATAATTCCTGAATTATTCCCTAACATACTACACTAGAAAACACTATTCATTAAATACCTTAATTCTCCAAAAATATTCATGAAGTACTTTCTACCCACCTAAATCATGCAAACATGCTCCAAAATATTAAATAAAATTTTAGACATGTATAGTAATTTTTCTAGACCAAAATAATATCACGTCCCAGATCGATGGTACTATTCACAGACCGATAAATCACTATTACCGACACTGAAAAATGGACCGTTACATATAAATTTATTAAGTTATTTCAAAGTTTTCTTTGAAATTATTAAATCTTCCGCTGACATTCTAATATAATAAGGAAATATATAAAAAAAAAACATTTTACCTTCTTGTTAAACAAATTATTTTTTTACTTAATTATCATATGAGTTATTAAGTAAATCAGTCTGTGTCTTTGGCACGGAATGTGACATTCATTTTCTAATCCTGCAAGACTAGATAGGGAGTGTTATAAAGACAATCCAATGAATAGGCAGCCAGTGCAACCAAAAGCAAACATGGCAATCAACACCAAGGCAAACCCAGCATGGGTGATTAGTCAACATCACATAGAGGCAACCAGTGCAATATTTAGAAATAAAAAGTCATTGCAATATTCAGAAACAAGAATTTAGTGCAATTAACCAATCAATAAATGGGTAGCCAAAATTGAGATCAAAAGACCAATTCAATCTAGTACAGTCATGGTTCAAGACAGGGTATTCAGGCCAACTCTAGAAGTATTCAGGCTTAAAATAGAGTTTTCTGACTGACAATAGGGTTTTTAGACCATTAACAAGGTGTTTAGACCATTAATAGGGTATTCAAACCAACTAGTAGGGTATTCAGACCATTAACAAGGTTTTCAGACGAACTCCAGAAGCATTCAAGCTTAAAATAGAGTTTTCAAACTCACAATAGGGTTTTTAGACCATTACTAGGGTATTCAGACCAACTAACGAGGTATTTAGGCCATTAATAGGGTATTCAGACCAACTACAGATTTTTCAGACTCATATCAGGGTATTCAGACCCATCAGACTCCTCTCAAGATCAATCATAGGGTCACAAAAGATCACCATTAGACAATTAGACTCCTACCAAGACTGCCTATAGAGTCAAAGGAGGTAACCATTAGAAAATTAGACTCCTAATAGGATTACTCTACAGGATCATAAGAGGTCACCATCAGTCAATCAGACTCCTACCAAGACTACCTATAGGGTCAAAGGAGGTAACCATCAGAAAATTAGACTCCTATCAGGACTACCTATAGGGTCAAATGAGGTAACCATTAGAAAATCAGACTCCTATCAAGACTATCTATAGAGTCAAATAAGGTAACCATCAGAAAATCAGACTCCTGCTAGGACTACCTACAGGGTCACCAGAGGTCACCACTAGTTAATTAGACTCCTATTAGGACTACCTACAAGCTCAAAGGAGGTAACCATCAGACAATCAAACTCCTACTAGGACTACCAATAGGGTCACAAGAGGTCACTATCAGAAAATCAGACTCTTATCAGGACTACCTACAAGATCAAAGGAGGTAACCATAAAAAAATCAGACTCCTATCAAGACTACGTATAGGGCCAAAGGAGGTAACCATTGAAATATCATACTCCTATCTGGACCACCTATAGGTTCAAAGGAGGGCACACCAACAATCAAACTCTTATCATGGCTGGCATCAGGGTCAAAGGAGGTTACTTGGACCTCTCAAAATTAGCCGAATCCAATCGTCTCCCAAAAAAATATTCTCGGACTCAGATGAAACTCACACAGGATGTTCCAGATGTCACCACAGGCCTCCAGGTATGTTTTTTAGACCACATTTACTTTCATAAGTCCTAAAATCGTGGTTCGACACCTTGATCAGCTCCAATCTCTTAGAGGGGTCAAATGTTGACCATTATTTCATCACAAAACGCTAGGAAATTCTATCACGATTCTAATGGAATGAGAATCAGCTCAATCGAATGTCATTTGGGCCTCGAATGGACTCTCAGAATCCTAAAAACACAAAAACTAAAGGGGAGGGGCATACTGGTCATTTGCCCCTACTGGCGCCACCCAGCCAAGTGGTGGCACTGATTACCGTAGGTGGTGGCACCATCTAGGCCGATAAAGAGGCTTCTGATGCTATTACAAGGGTGGCCAACGCTGACTAAGCTGGCTCAACCACGCCCTTTACTTATAAAAGGCACATTCCCTCTCACTTTGACACACCTCTTCTCAAGCATCAACGATTCTCATTCTCTCTTATACGGTTCTATCACCAAAGAGTTCAACTTTGCTCATCTTCCATAGTTGAGTTTTATGACTCGGTTCTCAAAAGTCGATCTTTTCTACTTTCACTTACACTTTGACCTTCCTTAGGCCAAAGCTACTAGTTAGGTGATTAATTATTAATTGAATCTAGTGATTGATATAATTCATCATTTAATAATATTATAAGACTAATATATAGGTCCTCGTGCCCTACCTTAGCTTATATTTGGAGGAAGACTCGACCTTTTTGGTCGGCAACACACCGTGGAGCTGCGTTCAAGCCGCGTCACGAGGGTATAATCATTAACTCAGACTTTGTCAATTAAGCCCAGTACATCTAGCACCTTATCAACTGTCAAGCCAGTCCAGCCAGCATTATGCATGCTTTAAGCCTGGTCCACTTGGCAAACTAAGTCCAGTCCAGTAGGCAAAACACAAAACAAGTTTTCAAAACTAAGCCCAGAATCAGATGGCAAACTAGTAAGCCCACTCTAAGAGTGGCACCTTCAAAACCCTACGACCCTAATTGATAGTAAAACTTCATGCGCCTTGATCCTCATACAAACAAGGTATGAAGACATACTTATGGATTTCAGCCTAGGTAGCAAGCCCCCGATCGAATGGACTGGTCGGGACTTAGGGCAATGTGTTGCATGAACTAAAACTCCTTAATAACGAGGGTAGAGTCGGGCTCTCCTCTGAAATACACACCTTTATATTTGCTTACTTTTAATACACTATTTCTGATATTGACATGCATTATGAGTATGCCAATGCATCGATAAACTGAATTCAAGCAGAGCAATAGTTTTGATTTTGATCCATGAAAAGGAACTAAAAACCTAGTCCTTGAACCCAATGAATCATGGCTAGTGCATTTTATCCATGATGGCACACAAAAGGAGTCAATCACAGGATTTTTACCTTATATTTTCTCTTAAAACAAAAGCAAAGTAAGGTGACGAGTCTCACACACCAAACAAGTGCTCCAAAGAGCCAACCAGACATCACTTAAGCGCTAAACAGAGCCTTAAAAATGGTAAAATTAATAATCAGATAAATAATCAGTCTAACTAATTGCATACAGGGCTTAACTAAAATGAATCGAGAAAGGACCACAGCAGGGTTTCGACTAGTCCTGAGCATTTCCAGTTTCTTCCTTAACTAACTAACCAATGGGACCATTTGGTCAGACTTCCATAATAGTGGGTCCAACCCACGGCGCCCGAGAGGGGGCTCATAGGTCTTAGCTGATGAACTAGACCCTTGGAACCCATATCTATTGAAATTTCTAACACAATTTCCTTACTTTTTATCCTCCATAATCTAGTGTTTATGTCGATTCCCACCTTATATAGTTGAGAAAACTTACTCATTGGCACATAATATAACTTCTCACAAAAGGTTCGATAAAGTCCCCTTTATAAAGATCTTGATCTGCTCCTTGGTATCCGGATAGTTTCTCATCTATGTGACCTTGGCTCTCCACCTAGCCATGTAATCTGTAAAGGCCTCATCTTATTTTTGCATAGTTGGTTCCAAATCCCTCAAATTGACACTCATTTGGAGGTTGTAAGCATATTCTTTGAGGAAAACTGTTATTAGCTTATTCCAATCTCTTCTTACTTTCTTGTCAAGATTGTAATACCAAGTTTGGGCAAATCCCATTAAGGACATTGGAAATATTTTCAAGATTCCCCTTGACGATAGATTTGCCAACTCCATGACGGACTTGTATTGCTTGAGGTGCACATTCATGTCACCATTTCCATTATACTTTGCCACTTTCAGCATCTTATAAGTCACTAGAGTAGATTGCTTGAACTCCAACTCCTCCTCATCATCTATATCCATGTATTGGTCCATTACCTTGGACTTCATGAATACATGCAGCTTCTTAAGCTTCTTATCTAGCTTATCAAACTTTTCTAATACCATTTTCTCAAGCTAAGACTTCCTTGTCGATAACTTCTTAGAGAAAAACTCTTCGCCTTGCCAAGTGTCATCGATGTGCTTCTTCTTCTTATACTCAACTTTAGATTCTTCATCCTCAATAACCAACTACTCTTTCCCTTTATCAGTGCATAGGAGCTTCTCAAGGTTAGATGCCATTATTTTTTTAATCATCTTCTCAATTTTGATAGTGGGAATACTAGGTTCAATCATCCTATCATCAGAAGTAGAAGCCAAAACTGACAAATCTGTTTAGACTAGGGAAAATTCAATCTGAATGCAGGAGCCTGAAGAACTAATCGGTGTATAATTAGGCAAATTAGAGGGGGCTTAAAGGTTCTTCAACTTTAACTAGGGGATTATCCGTTCTTAACCAGCAAGCTCCTTGTGGAGCTTTATTGCTTCGAGGTGCAATCTTGACTACATAAAATAATTATTAGCAAAATGACATGATGCATGTATGCATGAATGCATGCTTATCGAATGAGATACAATAATGTGATCATACAATCACAACACCATGAGATGCAACTAATGTTATATTCCATCATGGCCTTATCACAATGAATCTAATCCAAAGTTGAAGAATGGTTTTTGAGAATTATCAAGTGCAAAACATGTATTATTTTATAGCCAAATACTTACAATGAGCCTATTATTTTTTCTTTCTTTTTTGCATTTTTTGTATCCCTTTCTTTTTGCATCAAGCATGATAATGTTGATCATGGTTTTTAATTTATTTTCATTTGAGATTTTTTTTTCTTCTTTTTTCTTTTCTTTTCTTTTCTTTTTGCATTAATAATGTATGGCTCAAAAATAGACTCTTCTACTACTTTTCCAAAAGGAAACTTTTTACACTAATTGTTCTTTCGAGGCTCTAACTAAATATTTACAATTCTCAAATCCTTAAAGCCTAAGAGGTTTGATGGGGCTTCATATCCTCTAAAGTGAAGTGGCCAATTTCTACAAGGAGGTTGGCGATATTGCGCATGTGAGTGAATTGCACCGCCACACCTTAGAAGAGGGTCATGGCTTCGAGTTGTGCTTGCTTTAGGTCCAGCAAGAGTTGATGAGTCTCTTCTAAATGGTCTTTCTTTGTTAGAGCCAGGATTAAAGGAGCTTTCCCCCTTAGGCATTTTAGCCTCGGCCTTATAGTAACTACTCCCTCCGTTCTATTATATAGAGAAAATTTTCTTTTTGGGCATTTTATTTATATAGAGAAAATTTCTAATATGGTAACTTTGGGACTAATGCCAAGGAAAAAAGTTTAATATGCCCTTGCTTTAATTTATGATTAAACATTGACTTTGAGAATATTTCAAGAAAGTGGCAAACATTATTATGTTTGGCATTTAATGTTCAAAATTTAACTGAAACATGCATAAAAAAATTGTGAGATTCAAACACATTTTGCGCACAGATTCATTTCACTAAGTAGCTTGTGCTTAACATTTAAGTGTGCACATATAGTGAAATTTACTCACAAATGTTTATCTAATCGTGTTTTGTTGCTTCTATTAATGAGATAACTAGTAAATGTGAAGATTGGTGCTCATATTTGCAAGATTGTTTGCAAACTTCTATAACAAAATGTGAACACATGAAAATAGCTGCGCACACTTATAATTTAGTCACAATAAACAACTTTACCTTTTAGTTAGTCCACATATACAATAGGAATATATGAACATTTTTATATGACAGCACACATATATTAAAAATATATAAAAATGTGTGCAATATAAATTAAGATTCAGTGAACATATTGAGCAGTGAATGTTGCACTTCTATTGCGGCTTTTCTAACCATTTGACTATAAATTTTAATTACATCAGGCAAACAACCATTCATCATAAAGTTATTCTTAGACATGTGCTTGATTTTGTAGTTGTTACCTCCATTTCACCTGATGATATCAACCATATAAGTTTGTAATGTGATTAACACCTTATTCAAATCAAAAGTAGAGAATTCATAATAAGATTTAATAATAACATCAATCAGCTCCTCAATTGTGTTTGGAGCCTCTTTATATTTGATTGAATCTATAGCTCTAAAGAAACCAATGTCTAAAATATTTAGGTCAGGACTATTTGGAGGTTGTCTGTTTCACAGACCTTTCATTCCAGTATCAGCTATATTATTATATTTTGCATTATTCCAAATTTTATAAACTGTCTTAGTGAATATAGATAAACTGCCTGCAACTTTATGAATACTGTGAGCATTTGATTTGAGACATCCCGACCTGGCAAAGCGACCCAAAGACGGCGGGTAGAGCAAGGCTCCTGGCAAGCTTCTAGGATGGCAAGCTAGCTAGGGTAGTGAAATGCGGGATACAGGAATGAGTCGGATCATATATCGAAAAAGGGGTAACTAATCATCAAAGGTGCCTTTTGATGGAATGGCTGGAAAGTTGGAAGAACTTTAGGGTTAAGCATGCTCACTTGACAGAAATTCTAGGATGGGTGACCTCCTGGGAAGTTTTCATTTCACTTGCCGAATAAAATCGAGCGGGTCTTGCCGATCTAGTACGGGATGGAACCGACTTGATTCAAAGCGGAGAATTCCTCTAATAGTTGGAGTCAGGGCGTTACATGACTCACTCTTCTTAGTTTTAGAACACAACAATATAAGCTATATTTTTCACATCTTTAGTGATGTTTTTCCTTTTGTTGGCTTTTCATGCCTCTTCTAAAATGTTAATTGGTGATGTTATTGTTTCAAATTCCATAAAAAGGGATTGTTTAGTGGATGGGAAGGAAATCAAGTCTAAGGATTGATTATTGAGTATAGGCACAACTTCTAAATTGCAAGCAAATTTTGAGAAATTATATTCAAATCGAAAGGAAGGACTATGTCCATGGCATTTGTGGATTAAATTTTAGATTTATAAACTCATCTCCGTCTAAATGAATTCAGTTTTGAAAATTTTGGCTCCAAATTTTAATTTTTTACTTGCAAATTTAGTAAAGCAAAATAAAGAATTCGAGGTTAAAAATTTTGGCTCTAATTTTTTTTTCAACTTTTACACCAATTTTTTCAATCCAAATTTGATATTGAGATTTTAGTGCGCAATTATAATTACACAGCCCAAGTTTTTTTGTTATTGGAAGTCTAAATAAATGAAATTTCTTATTTCAGCAACTAATTCTCTTTCTCATCATTTATCACCTTTTATTGAAAATTGGAAACCACCTTAATATCCTTTTTAGGAAAAATTTAGGAAAATATCAACAAAAAGACCACCTCCTTAATCCTAGAGAAATTTTGACTTTCTATATATAAATAGAACGAAGGGAGTATTAAAAAGAGCTCTTTTAGCTCGTTTTGATTCTAACATCTCTCTTAAGTCTTTAGCACTTTGGTTCTTTGATCGTCAAGATCGAGCCATGATGGAATATACCTAAATGGCTACAAAAAAAATAAGATACATGATGCATGGATGAAGCACGACACTATCATAGCAATTACATAAAAATAAAGGGGATGGGAGTTGGGAAATGCATGATCTCCACCCTTATTCTCCCACACAAAATTTAAGGTAAGGTATTTTTTAACCCTAAGACATGTAGGTTGGGCCTGTAAACCATCATGGGGTTTTGGACCTTCGTCTCTAACATTTATTGTATGAATGCTAAAATCAAATATTATTAAGGTGAACAAAGATGAAGGAACTAGGGTCAATTACATGAGCTTAAGTTGGTTTTTATTAAGTCTTGGGTTCCATAAGTGAGAATTGGTTGTTCCCTCCCTTTTGCTTTGGGTCAAAACAAAAGACGATAACAGATTATGCCAATTCTTTTAGTATACCAAATGGTACTTAACTTATGTGTGGTGTATATTAGTGGTAGATACAAACAGTAGAGTAGAGTGTAAGGACCACAACCCCTAATATCACCTTTAGGGTTTATGGTGGAAAGGAGATAAATAAGAGATAAATGCATGAATGACATTTATAAGTATAAAAAGTACACTCAATTTAAAGTTAATAATATTATTAACAATTGGGAATAATTGGATAACTTTTGGAGTCAACTAAGTTATTCGAACCCAAAACCAAAAACCAAAGATTCTAGTATGAGCCCCCTCCTAAGCGCCATGGGGAAGATCCGAAGGATGGAGTCTAACCGAAGGGGCCCATTGGTCGATTCATCATGTAAATTGGAAAGTTGAAACTTGACGAAACCCCATTGTGGCCCCTTCTCGCTTTATTTGATTTAGTCCTATTATGACTAGTTATTTAATTAATTGATCTGACTACTAATTTTATCAATTTTATGGCTCTATTTAGCGCTTAACTCATGTCTAGTTGGCTCTTTGGTGTGCTTTTGACTGTGTGTGATGTGTTAAAGTCACCACCTTAATTTATTTTTGTTTTCAGGGAAAATATAAGGTAAAAGCACCGTGATTGACTCCTTTAGTGCACCATAATGGATAAAATGTACTAGCCATGAATCATTGGGTTTGGGGACTAGATTTTCGGCTTCATTGCATATGGATCAAAAGTTTGGGTCTAATTGAAAATCAAAATCATTATTTTGAATGAATGTCAAATTATCGATGCATGGATATACTTATAATGCGTGACAATATTTGGAATATAGTGCATTAAAAGTAAGCAAATAAAATAAAATTGTGTAATTTGGAGGGGAGCCCGACTCTAGCCTAGATTTTGAGGATTCTAGGTCGTTCAACACATTCCCCTAATTCCCAACCAGTCAACTCAGTCAGGGGCCCACTAGCTAGGCTAAAATCCGTAGGTATGCCTTTGTACCTCATTTGTGAGAGGATCAGGGCGCAGAAAGTTCCACCATCGATCAAGGTGGTTGGATTTTGAGGATGCCACTCTGAGAGTGGGCTTACCGGTGTGCCGATTGGACTGACCTTTGGCCTAACTAGTAGCTCTGGCATAAGGAAAGTCAAAGTGTAATTGGAAGTCAAAAGGATCGACTTTTGAGAGCTAAGTCTATCTTTAAACTCAACTAAGAAGATGAGCAAAGTCTGATTTTGTGGTCATAGAATCGTAAAAGTGAGAGTGAGAGTCATTGATGCTTGAGAAGCATTCGATCAATATAACACCCACTGTCTAATCTCGAAGGACCAAACGACGAATGCCACATTCAGTGCCAAAGCACTGTCTTCTCCTACTTATAAACCACAGATCATAAATTAAAAGTGGCTAAATTTTCATAAGGAGGCAAGTATTATTTTAAAAAAAAACAAAGTTTAAGGAAATTCTTATGAAAAATTCACAAGAGTTTCACCTAAAAATTAACTTGCCACACAAAGAACAAATCCCCAAAAATCCAAATCAACACTATCAGTCACACACCACTTTTAAATACTCATTCATTCACATAGGTTCTAACATATAATCTTACCATTCATTCTGGTACACCACAATTATAATATGAAGTTATTACTTAATTAATCACAATTCTTATAAATTTACAAATCCCATATTTACAACCTCAACACTTAACAATAAGTCTATACATGTGAAAATTACATCTCATTCTGTGTCCTACCCAAAAATAGAATTTCTTCTTCGATGTTATGCCTCTAGTCTTTAGGTAGCATCCACCATTTTCAACCTACGCGTGATAAAAATCAATGCGTTGAGTGGGAGACTCAGTGGTGCTAAACAACTTAATAAATAAAAAAAAGAGATTGCCTAAGCAATAAATGCATTTCATAACTTAAAATTACTTAAATCAAACACAAAATATCAAAAGTGTTCAAAATAATAAATATATTCTGGAAATCATAAGTAATTCGTTCTTAAGCATAATATCATAGTTTGACAATTATAAGGAAATTTTTATAAATACCAATATATTTCCATTTTTCTCTTGTAACAAAACATGATTTATTCTTAGTTAAGGGCTCATACGTATACTGAGAGAAATATAATCATAATCGATTTCAGATATATTAAGGACAGAGTTATGGCCTGTGAAAGCACCACCAGAGACAGAGATGTGACCTATGAAAGCGCCACAAGAGCAAAGATGTGACCTGTGAAAGCCGCACCAGAGTATAATAAGCGTGTCCGCTTATCCAGAGAGGCTGTTAACCCTAGCATATGATCATAGCTCATATCATAACAGAGAGGAATTAAAGCCAAACATGCTCATCTTACAGAGTAAATCTCATCTTACCATATTTCAACCATGCATAGTAGAGCCCAAAATAAAATCATTCTTTTACAAATAACCTTATTACTTATACATAAGTCTGTTGCAAAATATCTCATAACTTAATACTTATTATTTCAAAATTACTTAACTTACAACTTGTAAATACTTATGAAATCTTCCTTATGTTCCAAATCAAAATCATGTCTCTTAAATACACACACATTCATGACTTAAAATACTTAGAAATTAATGTTCAAAAAGACAAAACCCATGCCTTACCACCTTAGGGTGGTTCGGCCTCTTTAGGTAATCAAAAGGGGGAAATGTTCCGTTCCATGAAAAACCATAATTCAAGTTAGAAATACTTAGTTAAAACATTAAAAACCTTTACCTAACACATTTAGCCTTACAAGGTTATTTTTACACATTTCAAGCTCTCTTTAAGTCTTAAAAAATTCTCAAACCTTTATATTCAAGAAAGGGGTCTTAGCCCTCACTAAATTACTTATTAACAAACTCATTGAAGTTCAAATCAAGCATTGAAATCAAAGCAAACACAGTGTCCTTCACCTACATAGGTTCGGCCACTTCTACCAAATCAAAGGGAAAATGTTTCTTTCCAAATTAACCACATTAATCTTTAAGGAGACCATACAAGAACACATTAAAAACAAAAGAACACAAAAGCATGAAACAAAACCAAGGGCCCTTCCTCCTAAGGAGGTTCGACCACTCTTGGTTAAAGGGGAAAGAAGTATTCCCCTCCCTTTTAAGCATTCTTCTATGCTTAAGAATCATGGAAAATCAAATTAAAACATTCAAATACTCATTCCCCAACACAATTCACATAATTCTCAAAAATCATTCAAAACCTAAAAATTCAAAATCAAAGAAATTTAAAGGGGAATGAAAGTATTAGTGCACTAACCTCTTAATCAAGCTTTAAGAAGCTTGAAAAGCCTTAATCTTTGGCTTTTTCCTTCCCTTTTATGGAGGGTTCTCCAACCTCTTCAAAGGAGGAAAATTTACATTAGAATAAAAAATTAACGAAAGAAATGGATGGAGCATGACTTAATGTATCAATTACAAGTTTAAACCTTGAATTTTATTTTTTAATTCACAAAACTTAAAAACCACAACTTACTTACTTGGGTAGTAACTCCGATTTCCTTCACTTCTAATCACCAATTTCCACTTCTTCTACTTAATTCTTAAGGTTCAATTACTAATATTTGGTTTAATTCATGAAATTTGAGATAGTTTAAATGAGAGAAAATGGAGAAAAGAAGAGAGAAAAGTTGACGTGGAGAAGAGAGGAAGAAAATGGGTGAATAGTGTTGATGAGTGGAAACTTTTAAGTAGAAAAGTTAAAGTTGACTTCTTAGGTTTATGCCAAATGAATGGCCATGATCAAGTCAAGGTATTCTCATCCAATGGCTCTAAATATTCCTCAAATAATTCTCCTCTAATTATTATTTAACTCCACCAATTAATTAAATTAACTCCATAACAATAATTCCTCAATTATTTCCCAACATATTACACTAGAAAACACTATTCATTAAATATCTTAATTGTTCGAAAATATTCATTAAGTACTTTCTACCCACCTAAATCATGCAAACATGCTCCAAAAATATTAAATAAAATTTTAGACATGTATAGTAATTTTTCGGATCGAAATAATACCAAGTTTCGGACATATGGTACTGTTCACAGACTTGTAAATCACTATTGCTGACACTGAAAAATGGACCATTATAGTTCTCCCCCCCTTTGAAAGAAATTCATCCTCGAATTTCACCTGATAAAATAACCGAGGGTGTTGTTGTCGCATATGACCTTCTCTCTCCCATGTAGCTTCCTCTATCTTATGATTCCTCCATGGGACCTTCTGTAACACCCACCGTCAAATCCCAGGGGACCCAGCAATGAGAGCCACATTCGGTGCCGGAGCACCGTCTTATCTTACTTAATAATCTAAAATATATATTAGAAGTGGCGAAGTTTTTATAAGGAGATACATAATTAATTTTTTTATTAAACAATGTTTAAGGAAATTCCTATGGAAAATCCGCAAGAGTTTCCCTTAAAATAAAACTTGCCAAACAAATGAAAAACAAGCACTTTCAATATTATAATCCTCCTAACCCCAATACTCCAAATCAACACAAACAGGATACACAACACTTCTAAATATTCACATGAAGCAATCTTAGGTACTATCACCTTATGAAGTCATCCATTCTCATAATCAATTACTAATAATCATGCTCTTAGAATTCATATAAAAATGATATTTCTTAATTAATTACATACTTTATTAATTTACAACTTAATGTATACAACTCAATCTCTTATAATATTTTAATACATGCCATAATGTATCTTACACATGTCCTACTCCTCATAATCAATTACTAATAATCATGCTCTTAGAATTCATATAAAAATGATATTTCTTAATTAATTACATACTTCATTAATTTACAACTTAATGTATATAACTCAATTTCTTATAATATTTTAATACATGCCATAGTGTATCCTACACATGTCCTACCCCAAATAAAATCTCTCTTTTGATGCTAAGCCTTCGATCTTCATATAACATACACCGCTCTTAACCTACACGTGATAAAAATTGACGCACTGAGTATAAAACTCAGTGGTGCTAAATAATTTAGAAATAACATAAATGAGGTTGCCTAAGCAATAAGCTCAAAATATATCTTTAAATACTTAAATCAAATATAAAATAAATACCAAAGACGTACAAGTTAAATTAAAATATTCTGAAAGTCACAAAGAAGTTCATTTCTAAAAATTAATTTATAATTTGACAAAGGTAAGAAAAATCCAACAAATACAAATATATTTCTATTTTCTTTTATAACATAACAGAACATAACTTATTCTTAGTTGAGGTCTCATACATACACAGAAAGAAATCTAAATAGATTCAATTTCAGAATATTAGAATAACAGAAACGAGGCCTGTGAAAGCGCCCCTAATGGCCTATGAAAGTGCCACCCCATATCAGAAACGAGGCCTGCGAAAGTGCCCC
The DNA here is from genome assembly GCA_947857235.1 of Jatropha podagrica. Classification (NCBI taxonomy): domain Eukaryota; kingdom Viridiplantae; phylum Streptophyta; class Magnoliopsida; order Malpighiales; family Euphorbiaceae; genus Jatropha; species Jatropha podagrica. Next base: position 14,636 of record CANUEP010088445.1, read on the forward strand.
AATGGCCTATGAAAGCACCACCCCATATTAGAAATTAGGCGTATAAAAGCGCCCCTAATGGCCTGTGAAAGCGCCACACATAATAATAAGCACGTCCGCTTATTCATAAGGCATTTAGAGCCTAGCATATGATCATAGCTTTCACATAACATAATGGCCTGATAAGCCGAGCATCCTCACCTACCGAAATAAATCTCATCTTACTACATTTCAATTGTGCATAGTAGAGCCCAAATCAGAACCATTCTTTTACAAATAACCTTATTACTTATATATAAGTCGTTTGCAAAACATCTCATAGCTTAATACTTATTTTTTCAAAATTACTTAACTTACATCTTGTAAATACTTATCAAATCTTTCTTATGTTCCAAACAAAAATTATACTTTCATAATACAAATATATACTTAGCTTAACTTACTTAAAACCAACATTTAGCAAAACATTTCATAACTTAACATATTTTCCACCAAAATTTCATAAACTTACAAAACACATTTAGCAAATTTCCTATTTACAAAACACATATTCAAGATCCTTAATTTGCATTAATTATTTTATGTAGTTCTTTTTATTAAGATGTATTCATAAATTAGTCAAAAAATTTTAGGGTTTTGTGGATAAATGTACTAAATCAAGAATTTTCAGCACTTTAATAACTTTCACCTTTGCTGGGTTTCTCGGGAATAATTGGAGTTGTAGGTCTCCAAATTAAGTGAAATTTAATTCTTTAGAAAGCTAAGACAAAATTATACAAGTTTTATGAAGGGCTCAAAACCTAATCTTGTCATTTTAGGGGTCAAAGATAAGTAACCAATTCGGACATACTAGTGGGCTTCCATGACAAAATCAGTTTTGGTAAATAAATCATAAATTGAGCTACAAGTATCCAAATTAGACATAAGGAGATGTTTTCAAAAGATAAAAAGTAGAGCTAAAACTTCCATGAAGGACATAAGACATTATCTTACCATTTTAGTGGATAAAATGGACAATCAATTCGGATATAGAAGTGAGACACCATTACAGAACCAGTTTTGGTATTTAAATCATAAGTTGAGCTAAAAGAATTGGAATTGAACATAAGAGGATCTTTTGGAAATCTAAGAAATAGAGCTACAACTGTCATGAAGAAGTAAGAAATAGATGGAAATTACAAAAGGGTCAAAAAAAAAAAAAACTTCTAGTCCCACCTAAGAACACATCTAACATCAAAATTCATCAATTCTAAACAATTCACATAGAACCCCTAACTTTTTTTCATTTGAAAACATGAATTCTCAAAATCACATTTAAACCTAAAAATTGAAAACTTAAGAAATGAAAAGAGAAGGAAAGTATTATTGCACTAACCTTAAAATTAAGCTTGAATAAGCTTAGAAAGCCTTATTCCTTAGCCTTTTCCTTCCTTTTAGAGGATGATTCTCCAACCTCTTCAAAGTAGGAAAATCAACCATAAAAATCAAGCAATAACAAAAGAAGAATATGGAGCATGGTTTAAAGTATCAACTACATTTCTAGGCTATGAATTTGACTTACTAATTCACAAAATCCAAATTTCACAACTTACTTGATTTGTGGCTTTCCTCCAAAAGTCTTAGTTTCAATCTCCGATTCTTACTCCTTTAACTTAGTTCTTAAGGTTTAATTACTAATCTAAGTTTTAATCAAGTGATTTTGGTGTCGTTTTGTGAGTAGAGAAATTGAAGAAAATGGAGGACAATAAGAAGAGGGAAAGTGGCGTAGGATGAAGAAGAAGGAGAAGATGGAGTAGTGTTGCATAAGCATTGATTTTAAATAGCAAGGTCAAACTTGGCTACTAATTTTATGTCAAATGAATGGTTAGGATTAAGTCTCTAGTATTCTCATCCAAGGGCTCTAAATATTCACCAAATAATTCTCCTCCAATAATTATTTAACTCCATTTTTGTGAACCCCTACCCCCCATACGTACTCGCAATGTGGAAATGCGTATGACAAATGGATAGAAATGCACTTAATGTGTGAGTCGCCACCTTGTTTAATTATTTAAGGGTAAACTAGGAAAACCCTAAATGACTCTGATTTTAATTAACCTAATTTCTAGATTAATTACCCAATGATTAAAGCATGGTTTGCAAACCCGAGATGGATCCCGAGACTATGTCATGCTGATAAACTAACCTATGGATGGA
>CANUEP010088478.1:0-42806 GCA_947857235.1 Jatropha podagrica
GGCGGGCGCGACCGCCGCGGACGGCGGGCGTGTCCCGTTCTCTCTCTCTTTTTCACTTCCGGAGGGTTTTTCGGGAGTTCCGGACCTCCAAAAAATATTCCGGGACCAGTTCTGCGATCTTCGTAATTTTTCGGACGTTTCAAGTACCATATTGGTATATTTCTGATGAACTTCCAAAATGGCCTTTGGTCCGGCCGGACTATTTGCAGTCCGGGAAAATAGGCTTTTTGAGCCTAAAAATTGGGTATTCAAGGACGACCGCAGCCGCTGTCGCCGCCGGCGACAGCGGCTATCGCCGCAGCGGCTAACGCCGCCGTTAAGGGCGGCTGCCACCGCTGCGGCCGACAGACCTTCTAGTTTTTCTCGTTCTGGAGAATTCTCAAAACTGGCCTTTTGAGCCTCAAAATTTGAGTATTCACAGCAATCAAAGGCAATGTGATAGCGGATCACCTAGTCGTGTCCCCTAAGGATGTTGAAGTAGCGAATATCAGAAATTTAGGTAAATATATCCTCGTTATCTAGTCAGATGGGTGGAGGACATATTTTGATGGAGCTACTAACTATCAGGGTTATGGTGTCATGATAGTCCTAGTAACTTCAGATGGGGAGCAATTATCTTTCAGTATCAAGCTGACATTTCAAGTCATGGATAATGAAGCAGAGTATGAAGCTTGTATTGCCAGATTACAATTAAAATTGAGTTTTCAAATCAAGGGTCTAGTAGTCTAATGGTACTTCTTTCTAATAATCTCTTAAGCATTGAAAAAATAGAATATCAAATAGCATTGCTTGTTTCCTTACCTTCAGTGCCTTGACTAGTTGGCTCAACTATTTGAAGAATCATCATTTCACTATTTACCCCGAGCTAAGAATCAATTTGCCGATGCACTGACTACTCTTGCCTCCATGGTTGATGCCAATCTAGACATGGTCATTAAGCCTTTGATTATTCAAATTCATTAACAACTGGCCTACTATTGTAATCTCCAACTCGCCGATCATAAACCCTAGTTTTAGGACATTCAAACGTGGTTAGAAAAAGAAGAATACGTTGAGGGTGCCTCTAAATTTGACAAGAGGACTCTTCAGGAGTTATCAAAAGGTTACATCTACAAGGATGGTATTTTGTACAAATAAACATGGAATCAGGCACATCTCAGGTGTGTAACTGAAGAAGAAACTCAATAGATAGTGGAATGGGAACATGGCGAAGAAGAAGGCTCCCATATGAACAGAATGACTCTACCTATAAGATCACGAATTAGGGTTATTATTGGCTTACCATATGATGAGACTGTGCCAAGTTTGTTTAGAAATTTCATAAATGCAAGATTTATGCGAAATTCTAGAAGGGCCCCCTATGGCTCTTCATCATATCCTTACATCGTGGCCTTTTACAACATGGGGAATTGATGTGATTGCCAGAATCACCCATGAGTCATCTAACTAGCACGAATACATTTTGATAGCCACTGAATCCTTCACTAAGTGGGTAAAAGCTGCCTTTTACTATGTCTTAACTCAAGACAGGTAGCTCATTCAGATGAACATCATATGCATATATGGAATTCCATTTGAGATCATATTAGATAATGGGCCTCATTCCTATAAAGAGGTCTCCACTCCCATGACAAAACAAGATTCAACGCCACTAATCTTCACCATACAGGCCCCATACATGTCCATTAAGAATATCCTCCAGAAGATGAATAGTAATCACAAAAATTGGCATGAGCATTTGCCTTTTGCCTTATGGGGATGCATAACCTCCATTAGAATGCCAACTAGGGTGACACCTTACTCATTAGCATATGAGAGGGAAGCAGTCCTCCTTATCGATATTTAGATAAGATCTGCCAGGGTCATGCAAGAAAGTTAATTGCCCGCTGCAGAATGGGCTCAGAATTATCACAACTAGTTAAACCATTAATGAAAAGAGGTTAGAAGCTCTAAATCAAATCTAGAGCTACAAAAGAAAAATAGACAGGCATTTTAATAAGAGAATCTGAAATTAGAAGCTCGAGAAGGGTGTCTTGTACTTAAGAAAATCGGAGCTCCTATACGTGATCCTTAGGCTTAATTCAGGTCAAACTGGGCGGACCCCTACATACTAAAGAAAATTCTCTCTAGAGGCGATGTTATTTTGTCTGACATAGATTGTTAAGAATTCACCAATCCATGCAACTTGGATCAACTGAAGAGATACTTTATACGAGCGCTTTCAGGCATTAACACTAGATTTATTATTCCATTTCTTATGTCACTATTAAATAGAACAATGATGACCTAACTCTCGAAAATCTGTTCCAATGTACGAGATATGTAGGTAGGCCAACCTATGGGCGCGGTCACAATAATAATAAAAATAATTTTTGCTCCTCTTCTTATAAAAGTTTTGATTTTTTTTATATAATTAAGAAAAGGATCAATCAAAGCTTAACTGAAAACTCGCAAAGGGTGGTTTAGGGAAACAAAAAGTTAAGTTGAAAACCAGTAAGGGTAGGCAGCTTAGGCAAAATCAGCATTAGCCCACCAAGTCAAAAGCCCAAAAGGGAGACTTAGGCAAAAGTTAGGGTAGCTTGCTAAATCGAACACCCGTAAAGGTAGTTTAGGCAAAAATTAAAGCTTGAAAGCAACAATCTCATAAAGGATAAAACTAAATTTCCGTTTCGAATAAAGTGTCCACATGATTCCCTTTTTAGTTCTCCTAAATCAGTATAAGCTATTGAAAAAGTAAATCACGGAAAGCCCTATCTCTAGGTAGTTATCTTTATAATCTATCTCTATAATTAATCTCTGTTATTTATCTATGTGTGTCCACTTTCCAAAGTGTCAAAAATCCAAAGTTTCAATTGAATCTTCTATACACCATAGGCTAGTATCCTATCTCAAAGCCTTAACTAAAACGCGGGCTGAGTAAAAAAGAAAAAAAATAAAAATCCTACCATATCATGATAACATTGGCATGAATCGAAGGACTGGTCAATCTGTCTGGTCACCTCAAATGTATATCTCTAGAGTCATTAGAGTCCTCAAGGTCAACTTGTTGGGTAGAGTCTAGGATCGCCCTAGTCGTCATTCGGATTCTAGCATCAATCTCCCATGTCAGAGTCGCTATATACTCTCTCTCTTGGTCCCCATGCTTAACTATCCACCAAGCCTCATAAGGAGCAATCCTGCCTTTAGAAACTCCATCGTCTACTATGTGAGCTCCTTTAGACCAACTACCCAATATAATCACAGTAACCCTGGGAGAAATAAGTTTCCTAAAAGAGAGCCCTTGCTGGTGGCAAGCCTTGAGTGTTTCCCATCTGCCTCATCAGCCTAAAATCCGGATAAAATGTGATGTGGTCCATACCGAGTAGATAAGCCATCTAAAACCCAGCTGATCGAACTAGAAATTTCCTAATCTTATACCAGTCACACCTGCACAAAATCTGATCTAGCCTCAGTTTTAATAGCCATGGAAAACACTCATCATCAAAGCCGAGTCTCACCACAACTCGTCTGGATCTATACTATGATGGCTCATATGGACAACATCGTGGTGAGTCCACTACCCTCAAATGATCTCTAAATCAGACCTACAAAACCATACATTATACAAAAAAAAAAGAAAGATAAAATAAACATTCACATGAAAAATTCCCCTCACCATATAGATTCAGCTGTCTCTTAGGCTAAACACTCGAGCTTTTCACTGACAGCATGCAAAGATCAGACTTTGCCCCCCCACCATCCAAACGCTAAACAAGCAATCCTATATAATTATATAGAAACTATAGTTATTTAGAACCTAAGTCTATTTTAGAAAGCACCTCAATTAGAACCAAATCCACACTAAGCTGGTTCGAGAATGCTTACCTGAAGTAGGATCAAGCTAGCCGGCTAGACCTTGTTCACTCTATCAGCTCGATTGAGGCTCAAGACGATGTCAGCCAAAGCCATGCTAGCCATCATGATTCATTACTCCATCTGAAGGACTAGGTCAGCCACCCTTAAATCACCTAAGCAAACTAAGCTAGTTAATGCATAGGTGCTCACCAAGAAGAAAACTAGAGCCTGGGCTTTGAACCTTTGAAACTCTAAGTCCATAAAATTGAGTGGGTCTAGATACCACTCAAATAGTCTAGCGAAGTCAGCCTGGTCATCCACCATAAGCTCCCTAACCTCTTCCATGGATAAACCCAGCATCCTCACAAAGCTCTTGAAAAATCTAATTTCAATCGGTGCAACCACCGGAGCCCTCTCAAAGTCATTGCCCAATAATGCTGCGAATTCCTTATATGTCAGACACACATCCTCGTAGTGTGTACCAAACCGAAATATATGAGCCTATGGATCTTATAAATGCAAGGATGCGTCTAGAAAAGCCTGATCTATTGGCAAACTCCTTAAAGAAACTAAAAAAGACATATTGTATTGGCTCAAATTAATTTTCTCAACCTTCTCTAAATTCTTAGTCCATTTTTGTATGCTATAATTAATGAACGACTCCATTTTCAGGCAAGTGTTCGAAATTTCAAAAAAATCGGGCTTTAAGACGCAAAATCATATCATTTTAAGGCCACAAAGGAAGAATTTATAAACTCCTAGCCCCCTGCCTGTGTAAACGTGATGGCGTCAATTTCTTATCATCGGTATTGACTGGCACTTGAATGATACCAATTTGGCCAATCGAAGGTGCCTCTTTCGATACTGATTTGGTGTTCCTTGGCACCAGTTAGAGGCACCTTGGTATTATTTTGCCCCTTTTTCCAAAAAATCAAATATTTTCAAAATGTCCAATTTTTAGAAGGTCAATGAATTTCTCAAAACAATAGTGAAAGTTACAACTTTAAGACACTAAAATCAATTTTTTTTGGCAAAAAATTATTCTCCAAGCCACAAGATAAATAACTTTTTTCACTCGAAATCAGGTACTTTCAAACCGCAAGCTAATTTTCAAAACCAATTTTGGCAAAATGGGCTTGTGAAAAATTTCAAAGCATTTACTCAGAAGTTGAGCTGAGATTTAAAAGTGACACTCATACATCATGCATAATACTCCATTCATTAATTATGACTTTTAGGTCAAAGTTAAAGCAGAAGAAATAAGGCAGGTAGTGCCAAGTTTAGAAAATTAGAATAACCGATGCCAATACCAAAATAACAGGACGATTAATGTAATCGAAATAGGCAATCAGTGCAATCTTCCTTTCGAGCATTTCAAAACATGCAAACTAGTGCAGAATCAAACCATTCAAGCATTCAATGCAAATTCAAACAAGGTAGCCAATGTTCAAAATCAAGAAATAGGCAATCAATGCAATCTTTAGTTTAAAAACAGGTAGTTAGGCAATCAGTGCAACCACAGTCAAAATAGAAAATAAGTGCAATTTGAAGTTCAAAGCCAGTGCAATCAATGCAAATAGGCACTAAGTGTAATCTTCTATTCAAGCAGTTCAAAATGGGCAAACCAGTGCAAAATCAGACTATTCAATAATTCAGTGCAGAATAATTAAAGAGAAGAAGCATACCAAACTTGCAAGAAAAAATTCAAAAGATCACGTATTATAATAAGCAAAGTGGCTAGATATTTTATAAAAGAAGTTGCTATCATGACAACAACAGCCAAAAATATGCTACACAATTAGTACCTAAACTACTCGAGCATAAAATTAGAGGCCTATCCTAAAGATAAGCAAAAAAAAAAAAAAAAGCAATGGCTAAAGGCCTTAGCGGTGTCTGAGATCATCCCATTATGTCCTATTCTAAAGCTCCAAGAAGTTGTCACGGGTTAAGGCTGTAGATAGTGCCCCGTGGAGCTGACCAACCACAATCGCCATCCCCTTGCAACATCCTAGGGGTGGATGCACAATTAAAAAACATTTCAAGAGTTAGGAAAAATTACATAGGAATTGAAAATTTAACAGATTGGGGAAATAAAAAACTATCGGCACACCCTCAAGATAGGTTAGCTAATGATTTGGGACATCATCTATCAGCATGTATGAGCCCATGCCAAACTAAATGACATACCTCACCCATTGCATGTCCATAGCTAAGAGGTCTAGCACCTAAGGAGCGATGACCCTGCGGCTCAACCCTAGTTTCGGTGGTGATGGTGGACCACACTCTTAATGTACTTGCCTAGTCGATAGCAAAGTGGGGGAAGCATCCATGCTTCGTTGAAACTCACTAAGCGGGGAATAGGAGGATATTAGTGATTGTGAGCCTATTTTGGTAAAAAATGGGTAAGGAGATAAGTTGCCAAAGAAGAAAGCAAGGGATGGGAAAAGGAGAGTATGTGGGGCAAATGGGCCACCACCACCCCCTCCCTTATTTATAGGAAATGGGGAGGATGAGTTTCTCCCTTACCTAAAAGAATCAGACTTTTCGGGACTCATCCAAACTTAAAACTTTGCATTTACAAATTTTCAAATACATTGGTACCTTTTGATGTGATAGACACTTATAGAAAGGGCCTATAAAATCAGCGCACTAGATTGGCATTGGAAAAATATTCTCAAAAATCTGGAGAGATTTTCACAAGATGTTCCAGACATCACCATGACTTGTCAGGTGTGGTTCTAAGACCAAAAATCCATTCATAAGTGTTTAAATTAGGTCCGACAGCTCAAAACTTGATAAGCTCTAATGTTGTGGAGGAGGCTAATTATTGACTACGATTTTAGCACTAGCTTTTAGAAAATTCTATTACGGTTCCAACAACATGAGAATCAGCTCAATCAAAATATTTTTAGGGCCTCAAAAGCCCAAAACCCCTAAAATAAAGTCTAGCGGCACGATAGTAATTCCCCCTGATTGAAGCCGACTTGCCCTTGTCCGGCACGAATCAGCTCTAGATTGATATCAATTTGGTGTCTACCAAGCACGTCCATCGTAATAATTTGGAGCATATCGACGTCTGTCTAGAGGACATTGGTACCGTTGTGTTTTCTGCCCAACAACGGCTTGGCCTATAAAAGGCACACTCCCCCCTCATTTCAAGCATCTCTTGTTACTTGACTGAGCGGTTCTCAAGCATCAACGACTCTATCTCTCCTTTGTGAATGATTCTAAGGTAATATAGATTGAGCTTACTCTTTGTCCTTAGTTGAGTTAAGGCCCGACTTGGTTGTCAAAGTCGATCATTTCAACTTTCACTCGCACCAAATCTACTAGTTAATTAATTTAATAATTAAATAATAATATGTTAATTATCAATAATTATAAGTGTCACACCCTACCCCACTATAAAGTATGACATGTCGCCCGTCATATACTTAATCAGTACTAAACGATTATAAATACCTACTAAGTACACTATAAGAGACTTAAAATTTTTTTTCTTTTACTCATTTACAATTTGTAATGACGAATACAATGAAGTTATTCAAATGAAACATAACTAATAATAACAGATAAAATATATTGATTAAAATAAAATCAGAAACCTTCTTTGACTTCTTACGAATACTATAAGGAAGGTGCCTTATTAATAATTATGTAATTACATAAAGTATAATTTTTATTAAATAAAATAAAATATTTAAATCAATAAAATTACTCAAACTAATGTATTAACAAAACATGAATGTTTCCATAACCCATAAGTTTTATGAAATATACTTACATACTGGATCATTCCCATTTTTTTTCATAATTAAAGAAACCATAATAAATGTTGATATAAACATATATTTAAAAAATATAAGTTGTACTATAAGTAAAATTCCTTATACATCTGCTCAATTAAATGACTGTTCTATCAATACTATATTATACATCATACAATAGTTCCAAATAAAACATTATAATCAAAAACTATAAATGCAGTTTTTGATTTTCCTTTCATTTCCATGCGATAGTACAGAAAACACTATTACTAAGCAAAATTGCTTAGTGGTACTAAATTTGTATATTTGAAAATAAATTCATATCTCTTTTCAAAACTATTAGTGACTATAAGTAGAATTTCATATTGTAATATTCTTTTAATAGACTCAACAATTCTAATCATTTTGTATTAAAACTCAAATAATAGCTTTTAATAAAGACAACATAATATCATCAATATCAATATGATCCTTATTTCAAACTCAGTAGTTGCCCCATATACCAAAGTGATAGAATATTCTCAATACAATTCAATATAATTTCCAATCAAGAAATTCAATAAAATCCAATCAATCTTAGCAGCATAAATAAACTCAATCTGAAGTGCCATAAGTGTCTAATGTGCACATCTAGACAAAGTTATCTCAACCTCAATCTGTGATATAAATACCAACAGAGGAGGGAACAATCTCAACCTCATATAAAGGGAACAGTTTCAACTAATGAAGTGATACCGGCAGAATAATAACCATGTCTATTAGCTGCTAAAAACTATAAATCATTTCATCCATTTGACAATATCAAAATCATATTAGGCAATATTCTCTTGTTCATATCATAGAATTTCCAATCAAATCATATAAATCAATTAGAAATCAATTCACATAGAATAACATTTCTTTCTTTAAAATCCATAAAATGTTATTCAATAATTCTTTTAAAGAAATAATTCATTTCATAAAATATTTATGAAACTAAAAATATATTTAACTCTAATTAAAATAGAAAGTTAGTATTGCACTGACCTGGCTTATAAGACTACACTAGTCTGCCTTTCTTATTCATTGATTTTAATCCACTTCTGTGGTTTATCCCAATCTATAAACAATTATACAAGTTATTTTAATTCTTATTTCCACTTTTTAGTGTTATTAGAATTCTTGTTATTCTCATTTATAATTTACATTTATTTTGTATTTTTAATTTGCTCTCAACTTCTATTTTCATTAAATGTTATAATCGACAATCTTGATCATCAATCAATTTAATTCTTTCATAAGCTCATTTATCATTTCAACTCCATATATTTAACACATAATTAAATTTATTATTCACTTTAATAATTAGATATAACCATTATTTTACCACATTCTACTCATTAAAACCATTTGTATACATATGTGCATATATACTTATTTATTATATCTTTTAAACTAATTTAGTAATTAGTCTCTTAAATTTTATTTAAAATAATATTTATCAAAATCCTTTGATTGCCTCATATCCCTTAATAACTTAAGCTTTATAATTTATATGGTTAATTTGATTTATTTATAAACCATTCTTTATTTAATTTACTAACTAATATAATAAAGTTTTGAAATCAAATCCTTAAACTCCCTTTACTTTAATTATACTATAATAGTCATTTGAAAATTCTATTTTCAAATATTTATTGAATTCAACTAATTACAACTTCAATTTTGTAATTACTTAATTAATTTACTCTTTCACCAATTTAATTCTTAAATAATATTACAATGTATTATTTAATAATTTGATTCTTTATTTTCTTTTTTCTATTCAATTTGACAACACTTATTTAATATTTATTTTGCCCAATAATTATATTACACAATAATAACATAGCCCATTCTTCGGGCCATTCCACAATATTTTTCCCATTCTCTATCCTTAATATTCCTCAATTACAATCCTAGTATTTAATTGGACTCATATTTGTTCATTAACCGTCTCCATTTAAATTTTCATAACTAACCAATTATTGTCATTTTTAATTAATAATTTTCATAAATTTAGATTAATTTCATTATTCAATTGAAATTTCATTCATTCTATCTTCCATTTAACTTTATTAATTGAAATCTAGCCATTTTAAATAATTCAACTGAATAAATTTTTTAATCACAATTGCATTGAAATTAAATAATTGTATCTTAAAATATACCGATAAAAAATTAGACTTCGGATTTGTGTCCAACGTGCAAAGTGAAACGTTCTACCTCCCGGGTGTCTCGCCGGATCACCGCCAGCCGATCACAGAACCACCGTCTGCACCGCCGTACACGATGGCCGAAAAATCGAGCTTGCCCAGAATCTTACAAAGGCACCACTAACGGACTCGATTTTAGCTCAAGATTCCATTTCTGGTGTCGTTTACGCGTGATCAGGCCTCTAGCTTGCCAGATCAAGCACGACAATCTTCTTCCTCCACCATTCATGGTGGTTCCTCAAAACGCCGGTGAAACTTCTGCCTTCTCGAGGAAAATTACTCACAGTGCCATGGGGAAAAGATCGATGCTCACCTTAGGGCTTAGAGTCGCCTGAATTGATAAGGATCAGCGATAAATCAAGCCGTCATGCTGTGTTCTTCTTCCTCTCCTTCTGTCGCATAAGAACGAGTCAGAGATTGAATAATTGTGCTATGAAATTATGAAGGAGGACTAAGGATGAAGTTCTGGTGGTGCAATGGTGCTCCTTGGTCGCCGATAGATCTGAATGGAAGGGAAAGAGGGAGAGGGGATCGTCGGGGAGGGAGGTGAGCGAGAGAGAAAGGGAGATTTTTTTTCCCTTTATTATTATTATTATTATCATCATCATCTACCCAAATCCCATCTAATACCATTTATCACCAATTATTTATACCCACTACATAAGATTGACACCAACAATATTTGTCAATAATAAATAATTAACAATGATTTACTCAATTCTTTTTTTTTATAATCAAAATAAATATTCATGTATTCATTTTTGTTTAATTTATTTCAAATCCCAAATAGAAATATTATTAATTGCCATTTAATATAATTGTAATTAACTAATATCACTTATTATTTGTTGGGAAATAACCTTTGAAATTTTATACTTAACAACCAAATAGTAAAATTAATAATGATTGTGAATAATCGTTTAAATGATCTTACATTTTATCTAATATCCTCTAATTTAATATTTTAGCATACGATTTTTCACAAATTCTTATTAATCACTAATGAAGGAATTTAAATATTTAAATTTTATTAAGAATAAAATTATATTAAAATCATTTATGTTATTTTCCTAAAATCGGGGTGTTATAATAAGAACTATACTCGGGTCCTTGTGCCCATCGTTAGCTTAATTTAGATAAAAACTCGACCTTCTTGTTCATTTATCATCGTGGAGGTTCGCAACCGCACACTTGCACCATCCGACCTCTCCAACCCACGACCTAGGGTATAATCACTGAGACTAAAATTTATTAATTAAAGCCTAATCTATTCGGCACCATATAAATGGTCAAGCCCGGTATGTCCAACACACAACATGCTTTAAAGCTCGGTCCACTCGGCAAAACCAATAAATCCAATTTGCCAATGATAGCCTAGTCTGTCCAACACCCTAAAAGCCTACTCCCTCAGTGGCACCCTCAAAACCCTACTATCCTAATTGATGGTAGAACTTCGTGGACCATGATCTTTAGACTAACGTTATATGAAGGCATATCTATAGATTTCAGCCTAGGTAGTGGACCTCGACCAAACAAATTAGTCAAAATTTAAGGGAATGTGTCACATGATCTAGAATCCATGATAAATGAGGCTAGAGTTGGGCTCCCCTTTGAATTTAAAACCTTTCAACTATTTATACTTTTAATGCTTTGTCTATACTTGTCATGCATTATAAGTATGATCATGTATCGATAATCTGATATTCATGCAAAAAATTGATTTTGATTTCTCAATTAAATATCCAAATTGATGATTCATTTCGAAAGAAGTTGAAAACCTAGTCTCTGAACCCAATAATACACAGTTGGCACATTTTATCCTAAAGGCAAACTAAAAATGGAGTCCAACATGAGGTTTTTTTTCCTTAATATTTTCCCTGAAAATAAAAATAAATTAAGGTGGCAACTCTAACACATCACACACTGTCAAAGCACTCCAATGAGCCAATCCGACATAAGTGCTACACCAAGGCACGATTTGATAAATTAATAAAATCAACAACCAAGAAGGAACCATAAGGAGTTCCTCCCAATTACGTTACAAATCGACTGATGGGCCCATTTGGATCGACTATGTCCTTTGGATCTTTCTCGTGGATGCTCGGTCGAGGTCATAAGACATTGCATCAACATGCTGGGGCTCAGCAGCCATTGATCATCTGGTTGCTTTTATCTCTAGCGCTTATGCCATCTTTGTGGGGACCTGGCTACTGATCCATATTCCTCCTCCTAACGAGTTTGACCCATTTGTAAAGGTAGATAAATTAGATGGAGATGAGGGCATTGTCCTAGCCCAAGTGAGTTTCATATCCTTTATCCTACTTTTAGCTTTGTGCCAGTATACTATTCTATTTGCTTATTATCTATGCTTCATAGTGGTCGCAACAGCAGTGTAAAAATCGCGTCAGGAGATGCTTTAATTCTGAGGCTCTACACACGGTTATCGTCGGCAAGCTAGAGGATGGCATAAGCTCACCATTGTCTTTCATCTCTAAGCACACTGGGTGGACCACATAGGGAATGTTAAAGACCCACCTTATGAGTCCATATCGAATAACTTCACCAGGCTGCAACCATATAAGACTCTATTCTCCTTATAACTGACGTCTTTTCTTTTATTACTTTACTTTCTCGGTGTCTGCCCTTATTTTGTTCTGTAGGTATCCATATTACTAACTATAATGAGGTGTGCTAACTATATGAAGCTTTGCAACTTAATCTAGCTGTGCCCAAGCTTTTAGATAAGCATATATTTATAAGTGTAAAAAAGAATAAAATAGAAAAATAAAATGTAATGTGCATGTTGTGTATGCATGATATACAGTACTAACGTCTTTAAATGCGTGTAGAGAGCTAGAATGGAGCCTCTGACAGGTTGAGGTTAAGAGTTATAACGAGGCAGGAGAGCCAGCCAAGGAGCTTGACGCATACCAGCTGTGGTCGAAGAGACCGAAGAGTCCAAGAGTGATGATTTTGAGCAGATGGCCTTATGCGCATCTTGAGATAGCTACCTTTCATCACTGCTTCTTTTTTATTATCTTGCTTTTCCTTTTGTAGTGTAGGCATGACTCGGTTTGGGAAATAATACTTTTCGTAATGAAATTCATATATTTTTATTGATATCAAAGACAAGTGTCGATTCCTTCACATGCATCTAAGTTTACAGCTTATGTTCTTGCTTTATGAATGATGCCTAAATTCTTTTAAGTTTGTGAATTGAAATATAATAAAGCATGAAATATTGTAGCTGCCTGCACTTATGTGGCATGCTCCACTACTGGTGTGCCTGACGCCACACGCAATGGTATGTGCCATTGCAACAATTGTGAACTTCATTCTTTAACTTTACTATAAATGCCTATAAGGTACAAAATCTTTTTGAAAGCTCATTTCATACTGCCAAATGTAGCTCTAGCTCAAAAACTGCCCTAAAACACTCCATTTCTCCATGGATTGTTCTTTGCACCAATGTTTGAAGCATTATTCTGTAGTCTCTCCTGGGAAGATTGGAATGCATTTTCTCCCTTCAAACTCAATGGGCTAAGTTACTATCAGAACATCCGGGTCCAACTCAAACTACAGCAATTGTTGATCAGTAATTTTGACCATTCGAATAACTTATTTCGTCACAATGACCTTGAGATATGTCCATCATTTGAAGAGTATAGCACCATTTCCGAGAGGATACCCATGTTGAGGAAATTGCTATAATGCCTTGACTTAACATTGATCCTGCATCAATGATTCTAACGGTGTTCAATTTCTTGGCTTACGAGACACCCATTTACAACTTTGAAGCTGATTGCGTGGCCCCGTGACCACTTATAGAGCATGCATTGGAAATTGAACAGGCTACATTGTATTGGGGCCACTTGTCTATTTTTACATCCTGACCAGTACTTATTACTTGTTAAACTTCGGCTAGTTCCCATAGTCGAGCAGATGGCTAGGCGAGACACGCTTGTCGAGACACTAACTTGGCTAGGACACAACGCTTGTGACTTTAAACTTGGTGCTTGGTCCAATGGGGAGCTCTCTTGTACTGTAGGTAAATGCATTTTTATTTATTATTTTCCTTTTCTTCTTTTTTTTCTTTTTTCTCTTCCTTTTTTCCTTTTTTTTTCTTTTTTGTAACACTCTAATTTTGCTTAAGCCACCCTTAGGGGTTTTTGACTTAATGAGCTTTTCTTTCTTTTTTTTTTAAATGCATTTGTAGTTGTGGGCTTATAAGAAGCGTCAAGTGATGGACCCACCATCGGACCATCTAATGTTTGATTAAAGACCGAGAGTCTATGTTTGGCGCCACCATCGCTTGATCAGAGATATTATTGAAGACTAGACTGCTGTCCTTTAAGATCTTATTGCTAAGGGTGGCAGATGGACTTGCCTTTGGTGGTAATAAAGCGAGTCACAATTTCTTCTTATATGCTCTGTGTGCCTCTGTGTGGATTGACTATGGCAGTAGCTTACCACCCCAGCCATATGGCTATGCAGTACGACTCACATTAGGCTATCCCTGATTATACTTAGTTCAAGAAAGGACTTATTACTCAGAGGTTTCTATCTCGCTTTATTGCTACTTGGCCTAGTCACTCGATTGTCCCCATCTCTGAAGCAGTCAATACTTCTTCTTCTGCTCTATACCGCTCATGGCTGCAGGCTTATATCGAAGTTAGTGCTGATTTTGAGTTCACTTATTTACTAACTGCTAGATATCTATTAGGACCTGGCATTTAGATGCACTTATCCTACTTTCCAATGATATGTAATAGACAACTATTAGTGGTGAAATTATATGAATGTATGCACTTATTATAAATGAAATGCATTTTGCTTAAAAATGTTCGAAATATTTCTTACTAATTCATGTCAACAATGTAAATTTACATCATTTGCATATCAACAAGAACTTAACATGACAAATTTTAAAGTTAATAAGAACACAAAAGGCAAATTTTATTAATTGGGCTTTGACATGAATGTTTCGTCTTATACATGAAGTTTCTTTAACCTATCCAAATTGACTAGCTCTATGAACTCATTCCCTTCCATTTTTTATAGCTTCATTGCACCCTTTGAGAATTATTTCTTTATCAGAAATGGACCTTCCCATTAGGCTTAAATTTTCCTCTCGGGTCATAAATGTTTGGCTGCATCTGTTTGAGGACCGAATCTCCTACTCTGAGCAGTTTTGAATGAACTCTTCTATTGAAGTGCTTAAACATTCTCCTTGTATACAATCGATCCATGAATTAGGAATTAAGCCTCTTTCTATCTAGGAGTGCTAATTCTTAGTAATGACCTTAAGCCCATTAATATTCTAGAATCTTAGATTCTAGCATTATGTGTAAGGACTGCACTTCTATTTCTGTTGGTAGGACAACTTCCATTCTGTAAACTAAAGAATAAGGAGTTGCCCCATTCCCTAATTTGGTGGTGGCCCTATAACCCCATAAAGCATAATATAACTTGTTTACCCAATCTCGATAAATTTTTGCTTTTTCTCAATATCTTCTTGATGTTTTTGTATGTGGTTTCCACTGCTCCATTCGCGAATGGGCAGTGCGGGGAAAATTTATGTGCTCAATTTCATATTTTGCTAATAATGTTTTCACTTATGCCTGGAACTAAACTCCACTATTTGTCACTATATGATGGGGCATCCCATGTTTGCAAATAAGATTCTTCTCAATGAATTTGCCCATTTGCTTGAAGTTGATGTTCTTAAAAATTTCTACCTCGATCCATCTCAAGAAATAGTCCACTGCCACCACTATGAATTCATGTCCATTAGAAACAGGTGGTGCAATTTTGCCAATGATATCTATTCCCCAAGCTGCATATGGCTATGGCGAAATAGAAGGATGTAATTCTTAAGGTGGAATGTGACTTAGGCCTCCACGAATTTGATATTCGAAGCACCTTTTCACAAAATAAATACAATCCCTTTGTATTGTCAACTAAAAGAATCCCTGTCGGAGAATTTTCTTTGCTAATGCTTTTCCGCTCATGTGGGTACCACAAATCGCTGTGTAGATTTGTTTCATAATTTCTTCAGCTTCTTTCCCTGATACACATCTTAATAATATCCCGTCTGACATTCTCTTGTACAATGGATAGTCTAACACTGCAGTTGTAATGCTAAACATTGTAGTGCTCTTTTGTCCTCTCTAGTAGCTAACTTGGGATAAACTCTCTTAGTCATCCACAGCAAAACATAGTGAAAATCGTGGTTGGTCCTCTTCCTCGATATCCACAGTTCTCTCTCCTTCATAGCCTGAGATGTTACCCGAAGACATTATAAGTGACTTCTTAGGCATAACTGAAATCCCAAGATGAAGCTAAAAAGCGTCCAAAACTCAGTTGTTCACTCTGCTAGTGTGTGTGAAGGTTACTCTTGCAAAGTTCTGAATGATGCAAGTAGTTAATATAAGGCTTCAACTTGTCTTCCATAGCTGAATTGTTTGATCGGGTCATGAATGGTATCACCCGAGAGAAAAATAATATTTATTTGGACCCGATAATCATATTGTGCATAATTAATATTTGTTGAGTTAATTAGATTTTATGTAATTAGTCTTAATTAATTAAATTTAAGATATAAATTTCTCATAACAAACTAGTAATAAATTATTGGTGAATAGTAGTTTACTGGTTTGTGAATAGTACCACAAGTTCGGGACTTTGTATTATTTCAATTCGAAAAAAATTATTATTAACCTCTTTTATTTTATTTAATATATTTGGAGTATGTTTGTATGATTTAAGTGGGTAGAAAATGTTTCATGAATATTTTTGGAGAATTTAAGTAATTAGTGAATAGTGTTTTCCAGTGAATTAATATTAAGAAAAATTGATAAATTATTTTTATGGAGTTAATTTAATAAATATGCAGGAGTTAAATAATAAATGGATGAGAATTAATTAGTGATTATTTAGAGCCCTTGAATGAGAATACTTCAGACTTAATACTAGCCTTTCATTTTAAATAAAATTTAAGTAGCAAAATTAGACTTGAACTCCTCAAGTCAACTACTACTTTCTACAATTTCTCTTCCTTCTTCTCCATTTGGTGCGCCACTCCTACTCTTCTTTCCACCATATTTATTTCAATTTCTTACTACTAAACAACCACTAAACTACCAAGTTAAACCAAGTCTTGTAGTAAAACTTGTAGAATTAAGCATAAAAGAGTGGTATTTGGTGATAAAACTCAAGAATTTGGAGTTTACTACAAGTTCAAGTAAGCTGTGGTTTTCGACTCTAAGGATTTAATTAAGTATACAAATGTTTCGCTTGATTTTGATTCCAAAAGCGTTAGTTGATAAGTAATTATAGGGTGGTTTAAATCTTTAACTTGTATTTAAATGTTCATGATTTTTACGAGTCTCAACAAAAGCTCGATTTTGAGTAAAATGAGTTTTATGATTTAAATGTTTATAAGTAAAGGTTTTAAGGTTTTATTAAGTGTTATTGATTTGGAATTAAAGCTATTTGATGGAGGAAAACCTCCTTTCCTTCAAGTACATGAGGGGCCGAACCACCTTAAGGTGGTAAGGCATCATTTTCACTCTTTTTATTGTTGATTTTATTTCCTTTATGATATAATAAGTACGCATTTTGAATATGTCAACTTTGAATTTCATAAGTACAAAAAATGGTAAATTTTATAAGTTGTGAGCTTTAATAAAATTGAGAAAAGTATGTTTAAGTTAAGTAAATATTTTGGAAATGTAAATTTTGATGCATAAGTATAAAAATGTTGAAATTTTACTAAGTTGTAAGCTAAGTGAATTTGAAGTAAAAAAAATATTTAAGTTAATGAAATGGTTTATAATAAGAAGATTTATAAGAAATATTATGAATTCAGATGAAAGATTTAATTTTGGGATCTTGTATGGTTTAGTTGAAATGTGGTATGATATGATTCAATTATGTAAGATGAGCATGCTCAGCTTCAATGTCAATACATTATTAAGCTATGATCATATACTATCTCTAGATGTCTTATGTTAAGCAGACGCGCTTATTATGTATAAGTGGGCTTTTGAAGTCTTTATGAAATGGTTGGCAACCTAAGGCCAAATATGATATGGTATGAAATCTAAGCTCTTTATATTTCTCCTAAGTGCATATGAGCATATATAAAAGTTGCAAGAGATATAAGATTGGGTTTTTATGATATCATTTATGTTTAATTAAAGTAAAGATATATGTATACAAAATGGTATTTTATAAGGTTGTTATCTTTTCACTTAATGAATATGAGATTTTTTATGTTTATGTTTTTACAATGTACCCCCATAAGGATAATGTAAGGAATACAAGAGTTGATTTTATCAAAATCTTGGTTTCAAACTATATGTTCTTAAATAATAAGTGTTTTTCATAAATTATGTTAAAGTGAATTATAATTTCTATATGAATTTAAGATTTATTTTTATGATGATTTTGATTTCTTTCGACTATTTGAAAGTAAAGCTTTAGGTTTTTCAAAAGGGTATTTTTGACAACTTGTTAATTTAGCATAAAATATCAATTGTTTGATTATGTCTATAGGAAATTTTTGGTTAAAATGAAAATTTTGCACTTGGTTTTGATATTTTCCATAAATTATGATAGATTTGTTCAAAAGGGAGTTTTGGAGATTGATTTCTTAAAGTTTTTTATGAAGCAATCAAGTTGGAGCTAGGTTCTCAAAAAGCATTCTGGAAGTTTTGAGATAACGCTTGGGCAAGCACTATGGAGTTGAGTTTGAAGCTGAACGAAACTTATTGGAAGTTTTAGAATAGCGCTTGGGCAAGCGCTATAAGGGAGTGACCTGAACTTTTGCAAAATCTTGACAGCTACGAAAACATCTTTTAAAATGCAAGCAGACCCATCTTTTAAGAGATTTGACAGATACTCAATTTAAATATTTAGATATTCTTTAAAATATATTATTTTTAGGGTTTCTTTCTTTCATTATATGTAGGACCTTATAATTTGTAAAGGGGATCTGATTGACAATACAAAAATTTCGATTATTGTCGATGGAATTTTCCGTCGCTAAAATATAAAAATCCATTGGTAATTAGGTTTGCCAACAAAATGCCAATGGAAAATATTCATCGGTAAAACCCTTGTTGGTAAAATATTATCGACAAAAAATTCATTCCGTCGGTAATCTAGTGGTAAGATATATTTATAATTTGGTGGGTTTTTCGTTGACAATTTTCATTGGTAAATGGTCGCTAATCCATCGGTATTTCAAAAAATATTTTGAAAATAAAAACTTTAAATTATATTATTTTTTAATTTTTTAATGTTTAATAATTAATAATCAAATCAATTAAATTAATTACATCTTAATATTTACACCAGCTAAATTTGATTAATGACTAAGCTAGTTAAAGAAAATTAATTATAAACACAAAAATGAAGAGAAAAATAAGAAGAAAAAAAGAAAAAAGAAAAAAAAACAATAGAGAAGGAGAAGAAAAAGGGACATGAAGAAAGAAGAAGATGAAATAGAAGTAGAAAAATAAAAATAGAGTAGAAGAAGAAAAATGAACATGAAGGAAAAAGAAAAGAAGGTGAAGGTGAAGGAGAAGAAAGAAAACAAGAATAAGGGAAAATTAGAACTAAAAAAGAAGAAGAGGAAAAAAAATTAAAAGAATGGAGGGAAAGAAGAAGGGAAGAAAAAATAAGAACATGAAGGAGAAGAAGAAAAAAACAAAAAGAGTAGAAAAAGAGTAAGAAAAAGGAAAAAAAGAGAAGTGAACATCAAGAATAAGATGAAGAAAGGAAGAAAAACAAAGAAGAAGAAGGAGAAGAAGAAGAAGAAGAAGAAAAAGGAAAGAGAAGAAGTAGAAATAAAATGATAGGAAAAAATGAAGGAGGGAGAAAAAGATATGTATTTATATTGTAAATTCGGAATTACCGACGAAAATTTCGTCACTAAATTGAAATTTTCCACCGGTAATTTATTTATTTTGCCGCCTATTTATGACGGCAAAAAATTTAAAATTTAGCCACGGAATTTTCATCACTAAATTTTAAAATCCGTCGGTAAAATATTAAAAATAGGCGGAAACATATTGGTTTTTTTTCCTCCAGAATTTAAAATCCGTCAGTAATCAGTTGCTAATCCGTTGATAAAAATAAAAAATTAGCATTAATATTTGACACTCTCAATTCCCACAAAATTTAAAATCCATCGGTAATTCATCGCTAATTACCCATGAAATAGATTCTGTCGGTAAAATTCATCGGTAATTGCCAAATTTTTTGTAGTGTGATCTCCTTTCCTTATTTCTAAATAGCAATATTTTTATTCTTTGTTCTCTCCATTGTCATAAGTGGCTAAACTTATTATTTCAGTCAAGGGTTGATTTCAAATAGAGATTCTTCAAGATTGTGAGATCTAAATGCAATAAGTTTATTCTTTAAATTTGATTGGCTTTTGTGTGTTTTCTAAATCTGATGAGAAACTTCATCTCTATTGTTTTCTTATTAATTATTCAATAAAGACCCATTGATCAATCTAAAAGGAAAATATATAACTATCAATAAAGTTAAGATTCGTATTGTCTAACTAAGTTGAATAAGTAGCGAATAATATAATTTGATTGTGACCAAGCCTTTGGATTATATTATGGACACCCACAATCTATTTTAAATGAACTACGCTTGTAAGTTTGTTCAATAGGGCATGATCTTTCTAGTTTTTATTGCTATATTGAATTAAATTTTATCACTTGTTTAGGGTTGTTTGCTAGTTATGGATTATTCTAGCGCTTGTCTATTTAATCTAATACTATGGAAAAAATTATCGGAGGCACTTGTCCAAAGATTATAACCTGTCAGTCTTTCGAATTATTGAATCATCTTTGCATCAATGATCAATTAAGAGGATCCCATACTATGAATCACCTTTAGCTGAATTGTTTTTTCTATTGATTTTAATTATTTATTTTATCACTCTCTAGTTACCTAGTTATTTTTTTATTGCTACTTTGATTAAAACTCCCCTCTTTTTTATTTTATTATTTTATCGATCGATCTCAATTTAAAAATTAGCCTTTATTAGTTTTTAGGGTTCGACCTGTCTCACCCTATTTACAAATTACTTAGAATAGGAAGAGTATGAATTATTTTTTGCGGTCTCGACACACATCAATTTTATATGGTTGATTATTATCATTTAATATATAATTTTTGTTATTTATATTTTAAGGTATGTTGCTTGTGCGACATGGATTTTTATATTTTTATAAGCACCACTGAGTTATATACTTTGCTCGTTGATTTTTATCAAGCGCAGGCTAAGAGCAGCGAGTGCTATTTGAAGATCCAGAGTATAGCATTAGAGTTGATGGACATTCTTGGTAGTTGTAGAATTTGGTTAATAAATTTAAGAGTATATGCTTGTATAATTATTAATTAAGAGGATATATTAATTGAGTTATGTAAATTATCTAAGTTATGTGAATTTAATGTTTAACTGATTAAGCTTACGTTAAGGAGTTATGTATGTAATTTAATCAATCGATGGATGTAGGAATAATTCTTAAATTAGAAATATATGGAGAAATCTTAAGATATGTGATATATTTTAATATCTTTAATTGATGATAAAAAATTGAGATACTAGAATGTTTGTAAACATTTAGATTCTAGAAGTGTTGTGACATTATATGATATATTGGAGTTTGATGGGGCTTGGAGTTTAAAATTAGAAATACTTTATTTTCGTTTGTTTTGGCTAGCTCAATTTTTAGGGCAAACTCTTGCAATTTTTCTGTAGGAATTTCCTGAAAACATTTTCAAAAAAAAAGTTACTTACCAAACTTATGATTACCTAGTCACTTCTAATTTATAATATAATTTGTATATTAGTTAAAATGGTGCCTCCGGCATCAAATGTGGCACTCGCCGTCTAATCCTCCGGGACTGGGTGGAGGGTGTTACACTTTGCCTATATGCTTCGGCTCGTATCACTATATCTTCTCTAAGCTCTTCTGTTGAGTCTAGGTTGATTTTCAAGCTACCATTAGTGTCGAGGTCTTCATGTCCCCCTATTCTTTTGCTAGGAATGCCCATCTCTAATTGTACTACTGCTTTAATGCCATATATAAAGGAGAAGGGGGTTTGACCTGTCGCTTGCCTAAGCATGGTTTTGTGTGCCTATAGGCTATTTAGCTCTTCTGCCCATTTAGCTTTTTCCCATCTAATCGCTTCTTTAGCCTTTACAGTATGGTTCTGTTTGTAATTTTCATGAGGCAATTAGTTTGGGGATGGGCTACTGAAGTGAAGTAAAGTCTGATATGCTAGTCTTCACGAAAATATTTGAAGGCTTTTGAATCAAGCCATTTACCATTATCATTAACAATCTTATGGGGTATATCATACCTAAAATTACATTATTCCTGAAAAAGCTAATGATTCGGGCTGAAGTAATGGTACTAAAGGCCTCATTTTCTACCCTCTAGGAGAAGTGATCTATAATTTAATGTGGAAAAAGTATTATTGTGTATATTTTCATCAATAGGGTTATATATATATATTTACAAGATAATATAAACCTATTAGGAATCTAACTCCTAATAGAACTCCATTTACAACTAGTCCTTAACACTGCCCCTCAAGTTGGAGCATAGATGTTAATCATGCCTAACTTGTTATAAAGATAGTCAACCTGGGGTCTATTTAAAGCTTTTGTAAAAATATATCCTAACTTTTCACTTGTTTTAACATGCCCTGTAGAGATAACACCCTATTGTATCTTTTCATGAATGAAATGACAATCAATCTTAATATGTTTTGTTCATTCACGGAATATCGAATTTGATGCAATGTGAAGAGCAACTTTATTATCACACCATAACTTTGCAAGCAAGGACAACTTGAAGCCAATTTCTTCTAATAATTGACGAATCCAAATTAATTCATAAGCAGATTGTGCCATAGCTCAATATTCTGATTTAGCACTCGATCATGAGACTACATTTTATTTTTTACTCCTCCATGATATCAACTTTCCACTCATAAAAACACAATATGTTGAAGTTGATCTTTTGTCAACCTTCAAACTTGCTCAATCTGCATATGAAAAACACTCAATGTCCTAATGCCCATGATTACTATAAAGGAAGTCAAGACCTAGATTACATTTCACGTAGCACAAAATCTATCTTAAAGCTTCCCAGTGGATAACAGTAGGAGAAGACATAAACTAACTTAAGATGCTCACAGAGTAAGTAATATCCGAAAGTGTTATTGTAAGATAATTCAGTTTGCCTACCATTCTTTTATACATCTCAGGATCATCAAATAGTTCAAGATCAATTGAAAGTTGCAAATTAGGAGTCATTAGAGCATTACATGGCTTGGCACCCAACTTTCCAGTGTCTTTCAGTAAGTCAAGGACATACTTCCTTTGAGATAAGAAGATGCCTCTCTTACACCCCAAAAATACTTCAATGATCCTAAATCTTTTATCTGAAACTGGGTCTGGAGAAATGACCGAATTGATGTAATGTTGGTTGAATCAGTCCCTGTAATAACAATGTCATCAGCATAAACCACGAGTAGAATCAAACTAGTCTTAGTACTTCTGAAAAATACCGAATGATTAGGAGAACTTTTCTACATTCCAAATTTGTTGTACCACATTGCAAAATCTAGCAAACCAAGCTTGACGACTCTATTTTAGGCTATAAAGAGATTTGCCAAATTTACACACTTTACCTAACTCCCGCTGAGGAACAGAGCCTAATGGTTGCTCTATTGACACTTCCTCCTAAAGATACCCGTAAAGAAAGGCATTCTTAAGATCCAACTGATGTAAAGGCAAGTCAAAAGTAGCCGCTAAAGAAATAAACAAACAAATATAAGATAATTTGGCTACAGGAGAAAAAGTGTCAGAGTAATCGAGGCCATAAATTTGAGAATACTTAGCAACTAAACAAGCCTTGAGACAAGCAATAGACCTATCAGGATTCACTTCAATGGTGAAAACCTACTTACAACCAATAGCTTTAATACCTTCCTAGAGAGGCACAAGATCCCAAGTACCATTAGTATCTAAGGCAATCATGTCCTCTTTCATTACTGCACACCAACTAAGATGGGACAAAGCTTGAATAAGAGTTTTAGGGGTAGAAATAGATTCTAGGTTATTGACAAAACAGCGAGATGAAGAATAAAGATGATCATAATGAACAAAAGAAGAAATAGGATAGGTACACAGGCATTTACCTTTTCGAAGAGCAATGGAAAGGTCAAGGTCTGACTAAGGAATGGATGGCGCAGGCTCAGGTTGAGTAGAGGGAATCAGATCTTCTCTTAAGCAATAGGTGCGAGAAGTGAGTCTAGAGTCCCTAGTCTCCTAGAATAAACTTATTCAAAATGAGGGGGTGTAGATGCTAATGCAGGAGTAAGAATAAGAGCAGGAGAGCTAGGAAGTTGCTGGATAGAGTATACTAAAAGCTAATCACCCTCCCCCTCACTCTTATATGTAAAAGAAGAAGGAAAAAAATGGAGTATTCTCAAAGAATGTGACATCTAGAGAAATAAGATAATGGTTAAGATCGAGACAGAAATAATGATACCCCTTTTGATGCTGAGAATACCTAAGTAAAATGCAATGAAGGGACTTTAGATCTAAATTGGAAACCTGCAAATGAACATCACAAACAAAACATGTATAACTAAAGATACGAGGTCCAATGGGGAATAGAAGTTTAGAAGGAAACAAGACACTATAAGGAATTTCACCATTAAACATAGAAGCGGGCATGAGATTGATCACAAAAAATGCAGTATAAATAACTTAGAAGTGTCCCTTAACCAATTTTGCTTATTATCACCAGTTGGTGGATTATTAATTAGATGATCATCTTTTTCAACACTCCTTAAGTAAATTCTAATTATCTAACTCTAATATAAATAACTAGTCCCTTTTAGTTTATTTTCTATGATTTTATTCATTGGTGGGATCAATTCAGTAATAGTAGCTTTAGTATCTTTAGGTTCAGTACCCATTACTAGTAAAAACAAAAGACCACAGCAACTCAGAGATAGGGCACCAAAAGAATTGTATGAACCCAACTTAATATGACCTTTCAATGCAAATAGAGGCAAAAAGGAATAGTAGTAACCTGACACGCCAAAAATAGTCGGACACATAGCCACAAGCTGCCGTGTGGTACTACAATAGAAAATATCTCAGGCACGTGAGGCCCACACGTAGGGGATTTGATGACCGGATTTTAAAGAAACACCAATCGGCAGCTAGAGAAGACCTGGGCTAGGCAATGAGACAAAATAGTGACCCAAGAGTGGTTACCAAGACTGACAGCGATGAGAGATCACCAGAATCTTCAACGCAAAAGATAAAAAAATAAAGTCTAATAGCTAAAAGGCATTAATACCATGTAATTTAATATGGAAAAAGTATTATTGTGTATATTTTCATCAATAAATCACATATATACAGATACAAGATACTATAAACTTATTAGGAATCTAACTCCTAACAGAACTCTATTTACAATTAGTCCTTAAAATGATCAATTGCTACCATTACAAATTTTCTTTAGACAGTTGTTACAAGAAAGGGTCCTAGGATATCAATTCTCCATTAAGCGAAAGCCCAAGTCGAACCTAAAGGCTATAGTTTCAAGGAGGGTTTTCTAGATACACTGTAACGCCCTGACTCCAACCACCAGAGGAATTCTCCCATTTGGATCAAGTCGGTTCCATCTCATAATAGAACAACAAGACCCACACGGTTTTGTCCCACAAGTGAAATGAAAAGCTTCCCAGGAGGTCACCCATCCTAGGATTTTTATCAAGCGAGCACGCTTAACCTTGGAGTTCTTCCAACTCTCCAACCACTCCACCAAAAGGCGCCTTTGATGATTAGTTACACCCTTTTTGATATATGATCCGATTCATTCTTATGTCCCGCATTCCACTACCCTAGCTAGCGCACCATCCTGGAAACTCGCGATGAACCCTCTCTACCTGCTCTCTTAGGATCGCTTTAACTGGTCCGGATGTCAAATACACAGTCATATTTTTTGTAACTAAGGCAATAGCGGACATATTGGCGGACATCCTTTTTTATTGTTGGCAAGTAACACCCTAAAAGTAGTATTTTCCTTAACATCGCAATGAACCATTATGGACTCCACAAACACCTTCGTGTGCTTCCTTTACGATGTAATTGCCTTCTTCTTTAGTAAGGCACTTTGCCTAGGGGTGTGTCTTTAATCTTCTGAAAAGTTCTCCATTTTCGAGCACATAATTTGCAGCTTTTCTATAAAGATTGATCACCTCTTGTGTAACACCCACCACCCAATCCCAGAGAACCAGACGGCGGATGCCACATTCAGTGTTGGAGCACCGACTTATGTCACTCACTGTCTCTAAATCATATATTAGAAGTGATTAGATTTTTATGAGGCAAGTAATTTAAAATTTAAAAAAAATAAAGTTTAGGAAATTCTTATGAAAATTTCGCAAGAGTTTCCCCTAAAATTTGACTTGCCATACAAAGAAAATTTACACACTTCCAATGTCAACCTCCAAACCTCAACTCCAAATCATTACAAAGGTCACGCAGCACTTCTAAAATTTAAGATCAAGTCATCTTATCATATTTTTATCCATTCAAGAAATAAATATATCATCATACATTCACCATGCAAATAATCAAATAATAACACTTATATATCCACAAATCTCATTATTTACATTCTCAAAACTTACCAACCCAATATTGTTACTATAGGTCTATATATGCCATATTTTACATTAATATTCATATCCTACCCAAAAACTACACTCCTACTCTTATGCTGCCTTTCTGGTCTTCACTTAGCACTCACAGCTCACAACCTGCGCATGATAAAAATCAACGCGCTGAGTGAAAAACTCAGTGGTGCTAAATAATTATAAACTTAAAGCATCCAAAGAACACCAAATAACATAATTACTAATAACATAATTTTTCAAACACTGAAATCATATTAATTAAATTCAAATATTTTGAAAGAATGTAAGAAATTCACACTTAAAAAAAATTAAACCAACTCATAATAAATAAGCAAATATCGTAAATGCCAATATGTTCTCCGGTTTCAATATAATAAATTAAAATTTTCATTTTCATTTTATCTAAAACTCATACCGATACCGAAATAATATAAGTAGAATCGATCGTGGCCTGTGAAAGCGCCACCCACCAATAACACAATCGTGACCTGAGGCCACCGTGGTCTGTGCAAGCACCACAATAATAAGCGCGTCCGCCTATTTATAAGGGCTGATACCCTAGCATATGATCATAGCTCCACTAATCATACGGGCCGATAACCCGAACATGCTCATATATCATAATGCATCTCATCATACTACATGTCATTCACGTATGGTAGAGCTTAGAATGATTAAATTCTTTCATAATTAGTCTCATTTCTCATTCGCTATTCCTTATTTAAATCATTTAAGAATTAACATTTATTATTTCAAAATTCCTTTACTTACAACTTGTAAAATTCAACAAAATCAAAACATATTTCAAATAAAATCTTACTTCCACAATACCCTCATATTCATAGCTTAAATTACTTTTAAAATCAACATTAAAGGAAACAAAAATCTGCCTTACCACCCTAGGGTGGTTCGGCCTCTCTAAGCCATCTAAAGGGGAAAGAATTCCTTTCCATAAAACACCATATTTCAACTCCAAAACACTTAATTAAAACATTAAAAACATTACTTAATCATTAAAACATAAAACCCATCTTTTCACTTTCAAACCTTCTTTAAGTCATGAAAAATGCTTAAACATTAGAATTTAAATCCAAGCTTTAAACCATCATCAAAATACTTAATTTTAAGCTCATCTAAATCAAAATCAAACTTGAAAACCAAAGAAACTCAATGGCCCTTCGCCCCCATAGATTCGGCCATTCTTCCAAAACCAAATGCGAAGTGGTTTCTTTCCAAATTTATTTCACAAATCAATAGAAAATAGAACTCAAAACTCATTTACAATCATAGGAAGGCAAAGCAAGAACAAAAACCAAAACCCTTCCTCTAAGGAAGGTTCGACCAAGGAAGGGGAAAGGAGAAGGGGCTATTCCCCTCCACTTCCAAGCATTCCATTAAGCTTATTAAATATGAAAAATCATATTAAGGCAATCACAATGCACTTTCCCAACTCCATTCTCACATTTCTACAAAAACTCATTAAAACCTAAAAATTGGAAACTTGAGAATTTAAAAGGGAAGTGAGTTGATAATGCACTAACCTTAAAAATGGAGCTTGAATAAGCTCAAAATCTCTACTCTTGAGCTTTCTCCTTGCCTCTTGAAGAGGGTTCACCAATTTCTTCAAAGTAGGAAAATAGGTCATTAAAATCAAAATTAATGTTAGAAAAGAGAAGAGCATGGCTTAATGCATGTATTCCATTCCTAATCCTAGAATTATACATAAGAAATCACAGAACCCATAAATTCACAACTTACCTCTTCAACGGCAACTTCTAATCCAAGCTTAGGAACTCCAAATTTCTAGCTTCTATTACTTGTTTCTTAAGAGTCAATCACTTTTCTTTGGTTTAATAAGGTTGTTTGTGGTGATTAGTGGTAGAAAAATGAAAGAAAATGGAGAAGAAGAGCTTGAAGTTGGCATGGAAGATGGAGGTGGAAGGAGAGAGAAGGTGTTGGTGATTTTAGTAGCAAAGTCAAACTTTGCTTCCTTGGTTTATGCTAAATCAATGGCCAAGATCAAGTCTTCGGTAATCTCATCCAATGGCTCAAAATATTCCTCAAATAATTTATTTCTAAATATTATTTAACTCCTAAAAAATAATTCACTATTTATTCCTCAATATAACACAATAATAATAATATTCCCTAGTTGCCGCAATTCTCTGAAAATATTCACAAAATATTCTCTACCCATCTAAATTATGCAAACATGCTCCAAAAATATTAATTAAAATATTAGACACATGTGGTAATTTTTTCGGACCGAAATAATACCAAGTCTCAGACTGATGGTACTATTCACAGACTGGTAAGCACTATTACCGACACCGAAAATGACTCTGAAATATGAGCCATTACAGTTCTCCCCCCTTAAAATAAATTCATCCTCGAATTTACCTTTTATGAACAACTGAGGATGTTGTTGTCGCATATCCTCTTCTCTCTCCAAGTAGCCTCCTCTGTCTTATGGTTTCTCCATAGGACCTTTAGTAGAGGTATCCTCTTATTCCTTAATTCTTTAACCTCTCTAGCAAGTATCCTTATGGGCTCCTCCTCATACGTCAAATCCGACTCATTGGTGATAGACTCAGCTGAAACCACGTGCGAAGGGTCTGATCTGTATCTCCGTAACATTGATACATGAAAAACATTATGTATCCGATCCATGTCTAATGGTAAAGCTAGCCTATAGGCCAACGGTCACACATGCTCTAAGATCTCGTATGGTCCTATCAACCTAGGACTAAGTTTACCCTTCTTACTAAATCTCAGAACCTTCTTCCGCGGAGAAACCTTCAAGAACACCCTATCACCCACTGCATACTCTATATCCTTCCTCTTAAGATCAGCATACGACTTTTGACAATCTGAAACCGCTTTCAATCTTTCCTTTATAATCCTTACCTTATCTTCTGCATCACGGATTAAGTCTAGACCCACTATATTCCCCTCACTAAGCTCCATCCAGCATAAAGGTGTCCTACACCTCCTACCATACAAAGCCTCAAAAGGAGCCATCTGAATACTCGACTGGTAACTATTATTATAAGAAAACTCTGCCAGCTAAATATACCTCTACCAGCTGCCCTCGAACTCAATCACACAAGCCCTCAACATATCCTCAAGTATCTGAATCACGCCCTCTGGCTGACCATCTGTCTGCGGATCAAAGGCTGTGCTGAAATGCAATCTAGTACCCAGAGCTTCATGTAACTTCTTCCAAAATCTCGAAGTAAATCTCGGGTCTCTATCGGAGATAATGGAGGAAGGAACTTCATGCAGTCTCACAATCTCATCAATGTAGAGCTCTACATACTGCTCCATCATATAATCAGTCCCAATAGGAAGAAAATGCGCTGACTTAGTCAATCTATCAACTATAACCCATACAGCATCTTTCTTCCTGGGTGTAGTAGGCAAACCAACCACAAAATCCATAGTAATCCTATCTCATTTCCACTCCAGAATAGAGATAGTGTAACGCCCCAAAATTTCAGATCTTAAAATGACATTATTTAGGCGAGTCATGAATGGTATCACCCGAGGGAGAAAAAAAATATATTTTATTTGGACTCGATAATGATATTGAGCATAATTAATAATTGTGGAGTCAAATAACATTTGAAAATAAATTATTTGAAGAATATTTAGAGTCATTGGATTAGAATACCTTGACTTGATCTAAGCCATACACTTGACAAATTTTGGTGAATTAGCAACATTTGCTTTGTTGACTTGGTCAACAAAGCTTATCAAAACTTCTTCACCTTCTTCTTCCTCTTCATCCAACGCCACTCTCTCCCCCTTCTCTCATTTCTTCATCTTCATTCCATTTCTCTATCTCTAAACCTCACCAAATAATCTATTTAAAATCTTGAATTGGTAATTAAACATTAAGATCTAAAATTTTGGGGCATTACAATAGGCACTGATACCATGTGAAAGAGAGAAGAAGAAGTTTTGAAACAAGCAATTGGCTTAATAAATTTTCATATATGGTTTAGGGTTTATATAATACACCGAAAATAGTTCAAAAAAGGAAAATAATCTCCTAATATCTCCTAATAATTTCCTAGTATCCTTTTAATATATGCACAATCTACCCCAATAATTACAAGATTCTAACATCCAACATCCAATCTCGAGGCCATGTTTGAAAGTTTCCTTCAGAATCAGAAGCAAAGAGCTTATGCACAATACGAACTTATCAGGCAATTGAATGAGAAAGTCAATCAACTCACAACTCATCAAAAGATGATGGAACATCAAATGGCGCAACAAGCTAGCTCTTCGAATTCTAAAGCTTACGGGAAGCTTCCGAGTCAACCAATTCCAAATCCGGAAGAGCAATGTAATGCAATAGCTTTGAGGAGCGAAAAAGCTTTAGAGGAACCAAAATTGAGACAATAAGAAGAATGGCCAGTAGAGAAAGAACCAATGAACTTGGAAGTAGGATCTGAACCTACTGAGGAAGAGAAAAAGAAAGAAGAGGAACTGAAGAGACTGAGAGAAGAAGACATTTAGAGGAGGATGAAAGCTTTTGAACCTTTGATCCCGTTCCCCCAAAGATTAAGGCAAGCGAACCACGTTCTTAAAGGAGATAATAACAAAGAAAAGGAAATTGGGAGAATGCGAAACAGTAGCACCTACTGAAGATTGTAGTGCTATAATTCTGAACAAACTACCACCCAAGTTGAAAGATCCCGGTAATTTTTCCATACCATGTGAAGTAGGAGCGATGAAGATTAACAAGGCTCTATGTGATCTTGGGGCAAGTGTGAGTTTTACGCCCTTATCTATTTTTGAAAAGTTGAATATTGGAGAACTGAAGCCCACTAGAGTGATTTATGTGCCGATTAAGGTTGGAAATTTTTATATTCCAGTAGACTTTATGGTGTTGGAGATGGACGAAGTGGTACACATTCCAATCATTCTTGGTTGACCCTTCTTAGCTACAGCTAGAGCACTAATTGACGTGAAAAAAGGAAAGCTTACATTGAAAGTCGGCGATGAAGAAATTATTTTTAATCTATTTGAAATGATGAAACAACCAGCCAAAATTTCTAAATGCATGAGAGTTGACGTGATAGACGAAGTGGTGACAGAATTGTTTAAAGAAACCCTCACCGACCCACTGAATTCTTGCCTAAGGGACATCAAGGAAACGCAATAAATGGAAGAAGAAACACAAGGCTCTATACCAAAAAGTTTCCTGAGCAAAGATGAAAAGTAGCCTGATCTAAATCAGTCCGATACAAAGGAGGAAGTGCCACAGGTAGAACTCAAACCCTTACCTCCTAGATTATGGTACGCATTTCTTGGCCAAAACTCTACATTTCCTGTTATTATAAATACTGTATTGGATAATAATCAAGAGGATATTCTATTGAATCTACTTAGAAAACACAAGAAGATATTAGGATACAATATACAGGACTTAAAAGGCATAAACCCTTCCATTTGCACACATAGGATACTAATGGAGGAAGGATTTAAACCTTCAATTGAACCTCAACGAAAATTGAATCATAATATGAGAGAAGTAGTCAAGAAAGAAATAACTAAGTTGCTAGACGTAGGCATAATATATCCTATCTCAGATAGTCCATGGGTTAGTCCAATCCATGTAGTACTTAAGAAAGGTGGTATTACTGTAGTTAAAAATGACAATGATGAAACTCTAGCAACTAGGACAGTCACGGGATGGCGTATGTGTATTGACTTTAGGAAATGGAATAGCGCCACTCGTAAAAACCATTTCCCATTACCATACATTGATCAAATCTTAGAAAGATTAGCTGATCACTCATATTTTTGCTATCTTGATGGTTTTTCTGGTTTCTATCAAATTTATATTCATCCATTAGACTAGAAAAAGAACACATTTACTTGTCCATATAGCACATTTGCTTTTAGACGAATGCCCTTTGGACTTTGTAATGCACCTACTATATTTCAGAGATGCATGACCGCTATCTTTTTTTATTTTGTTGAAGAGATCATGGAGGTATTTATGGATGATTTTTCTGTATATAGAACTTCTTTTGATAATTGCTTGACTAATTTGACAGAAGTTTTAAAACGTTGTGAAGAGATAAATCTCGTCCTAAATTGAGAAAAATGTCACTTTATGGTACAAGAAGGAGTAGTTCTTGGACACATTATCTCTAAGAAAGGAATTGAGGTTGATAAAGCAAAGGTGGAAATCATCGAGAAAATGCAGCCACCACCTTCAGTAAAAGAGATTCGAAGTTTTTTGGGTCACATAGGATTTTACCGACGATTTATAAAAGATTTTTCCAAAATTTCTAAATCCTTGTGCAATCTTTTAGCTAAAGATATTCCATTCATTTTTTACAAGGATTATTTAGAATCTTTTCGTAGGTTGAAAGAATCTTTGATATCAACCCCGATTATTCAACCACTAGATTGGAGTCTTCCTTTTGAGATTATGTGTGATGCAAGCAATTATGTAGTTGGATCTGTACTCAGACAAAGGAAAGATAAAAAGCCATATGCTATTTACTATGCCAGTAGAACTCTTGATGGAGCACAAATAAATTACACAACCACTGAAAAGGAGTTTCTAGCTATAGTATGGGCATTGGACAAGTTCAGAGAATATTTGTTTGGATCAAAAGTGACCATTTACACGGATCATACAGCTATTAGAGACCTAATAGCTAAGAAAGATGCAAAGCTGAGATTGATCCGATGGGTACTGCTCCTACAACAATTTGACTATGAGATCAAGGACAAGAAAGGACTAGAGAATGTAGTAGCTGATCATCTATCTAGAGTCAAGTGAGAAGATGACGCTGGCGATGACATGAATTTTCCAATCGACGACTCATTTCCAGAAGAACAAATTTTTATTGTGCACAATAATAAGGTACCATGGTTTGCTAATTTTGTTAATTACCTTGTGTGCATGATTATTTCACTCGATCTAAGCTACAACCAGAAGAAGAAGTTCTTTGCTGAGGTAAGAAATTATTTTTGGGAAGAACCCTTGTTATACAAGAGATGCAGAGATGGGATAATAAGAAGGTGTATACCAAAAGAGGAAGTGCAAGCAATATTATTTCATTGTCATTCTCGCCCAATGGAGGACACTTTGAAATGGCTAAGATAGCCGTCAAAGTACTACAAGCAAGATTTTTCTAGACAACGCTCTTTAAAGATGCAAAGAACTTTGTAATTTCTTGTCATAGATGCCAAAGGATGGGGAAATGTGTCCAGAAGAGACGAAATGCTGCTACATGAGATTTTGGAAGTTGAAATATTTTATGTATGGGCATAGACTTCATGGGACACTGCTCGATATCTCACTCAAACCAGTACATTCTGTTAGTAGTCAACTATGTTTCTAAATGGATAGAAGCAGTTGCTGCACTAACTAATGATGCGAGAGTGGTAGTAAAATTCTTGGAGAAGTTTATACTCACTAGATATGGAGCACCGAGAGTTCTCATTAGCGATGGAGGAACCCATTGCTGTAATCAGTCATTTGAAACACTTTTGAAGAAATATGGGGTCAAACATAGAGTAGCTACGCCTTACCATCCGCAGACCAGTGGATAAGTGGAGATATCAAATCGAGAAATTAAGAGCATCCTGCAAAAGACAGTAAATGTTACAAGGAAAGATTGGGCTTTAAAGCTAGATGATGCTCTCTAGGCTTACAGGACAACCTATAAAACTCTGATTGGAATGTATCCTTTCAAACTGATTTTTGGGAAGCCATGTCATTTACCCTTCGAGTTAGAGCATAAGTTTTATTGGGCAATGAAAACTTTGAATTTTGACATGAAGGCAACATGCAGGAAAAGATTGCTACAATTGAACGAGATGGAAGAATTAAGATGGGACTCGTATGAAAAATGCAAAAATCTATAAAGAAAGGAAGAAAGCCTGGCACAACAAGCACATACGGAGGAAAGTTTATAAAGAGGGAGACCATGTGCTGTTGCTCAACTCACGTTTATGACTTTTTTTGGGAAAATTGAAATCCCGATGGTCTGGTCCTTTCCGAGTAGTACGAGTATTCCCTCATGGAGCTATTGAAGTATGGAGCGAAAATACTGGAAATTTTAAGGTGAATGGGCAAAGGTTAAAGCCCTACTATATTCCAGAAGAACCACAAGGAGAAAAATTTCTCCTTAACTGATCCGCTCCAATCATCACTGAGGGAGAGATCAAGCTAATGACCGAAAACTAGCATTTATTGGGAGGCAACCCAATTATAAAAAATAATATATATATATATATATATATATATATATATATATGTATATATATACTTAATAATTATTTATATAAATATATATATATATATATATATATACATATAAAAAATATATATTTACGTAGCTATCGTTCATTTATTATTTTATTTCCATGAATTTTACTTTACAATATCTATTTAAAATTAATAGTATTATATTTTGAATTTTCTTTAATTTATTTCATTTTATTTTCCTTTTTCTTTTCTTTCTTTCTAGCCATTAATTAGGATTAGATTTCTTTTCATTATTTTCTTTATTT
The DNA here is from genome assembly GCA_947857235.1 of Jatropha podagrica. Taxonomy (NCBI): domain Eukaryota; kingdom Viridiplantae; phylum Streptophyta; class Magnoliopsida; order Malpighiales; family Euphorbiaceae; genus Jatropha; species Jatropha podagrica. The sequence continues at coordinate 35,150 of CANUEP010088478.1, forward strand.
TATTATATTCATAACGGTAACATAGTTTGAAATTTGCGGACAGGGATTAAAGCTGATGTCATAGGGTATTAAATGAATTTGATGAGGTGGAAGACACTTGTCACGCAGGAGAGAACTGGTTGCATGAGAAAGTGCACTGCATACACGAAAGGACCGTCCGACAGATCATCTCGAAGGACATCTCGCCACAACCAGCAACAGTTGTGCAAAGCTGCTTTCCAGGTGTGCATTTTCTATTCATTTAACTGCAAGGTGTCAATTTTTGTTTTCTCATTAATGGATACCTAGTTTAGCATGCAACCTCATATTAAACACTCCACTCATCTCTCAAAATTCTTTTTGCATGGTATTTATACAAAACTTTATTTGCAAAATCATTCTATTCAAAAGCCATGCATGTTACTCTTCTTCTCCATTTTCAAATGTCTTGAAAAACCTAAGAACTCAGCAACACTACTCTTTCCCTTCTCTTTTTCAAATTATTCCAACAAGTTTATCCCATCACTCATAGTCATGACGCTACCACGTAAAGCCTCCTCTCCAAAGCTTGTCTACAAAAGCTGGCACAAGTCATCCCCAACAAGCACCTCCAACACGCTAGGCCAGCCATTGCAGTTGCAAAATCTAAGTCTACCTCCAACAAGAGAATTTCCTCTTGCTCGACCAAGGAGACCCATCCTACCAACTAGGTATTTTACTAAAACACTCCTAGAAAGACTTAGAATTAAAGATGAATTCATGGGTATCCTAGAGAAAATGGGATGGCGAACTTTATTTTCAATTAGGTGTAGAACTCATAGAAGGTTAACATTGGAGTTCATTTCCACTTTTAAATTTGAATATGACCATGAGCACCTTAATGCCTTTGGCCAAATTGGTTTTGAAATGAATTTCACTCAATATCTCACCACCATTTAGTCACTAAACCGCCTCTTAGGAACCCCCATTAATGGTCTTAAAGAGCCACCTATAGGATATAATAAGAGAGATGCTTGGCTTTTATTATCAGGATAAAATTCACCTTTTAGAACTTCTTACACAACCAATGCTTTGAGAAGCAAGCCTCTTGGGATACTTCACCACTTTTTGTCCAAAACTTTGTTAGGACGACGTCAACATGCAAGAAGGATGATTAAAGAGGAGCTTTTTCTGTTTTGGGCAGCTTATAATGGAATTAAAGTAGGTGTAGCATTGTTCTTGTGTAGGCACTTTGTTAAACTTCACCAAGCCTCTCATTCCACCTTAATAATTGGAGGTATTGTTACCCGAATAGCCATGGGTTTTAATGTGTTTGATGATGGATATGCACAACGCCCTCTTGGAAATATTGAGAAAGAGAAATTTACCATAAGCTCACTTGTTAACATGAGAGTAGTCACTAAACATGAGGGATATTTTTACTTTTTAGCTAGGAATGGTGACTTAGAAGGAGATCCCATAGCATGTGTGGGTGAGGCAATGAATGATATGGTTGTTGAAACCTCAGAAGATGAAGAAGAGAGGGACAAAGTTACTGAAGAAGAAGAATCAGAAGATGAGATGGTCATGCATGGCACATTCAGTCAATCACCCAAACCTTTAGAGGAAGAAGAGGACCTTCCAATGGAAATTGAGCGGACTGTTCCGATTGTCCTTGAAGGTGTTCACCCTTCAACCAGCTCCAACGACACCACGGTCATCCGTTTGGAAGGCATCGAAGCTAAGGTTGACTGCCTATTGGTCCTCATGCACCAACTCATAGATTCCCAAGGGTTAAACCCTAGAGTCCCTACCCATCCTTGATTAAATATCTCTGCCCTTCACACTCTTAGTTACCTTTTGCTTAGATGAAACCTAGGCCATGGTCTTTGTACATATCTCCTACACCAGATTTTGCTAAAAAAATCATTTTGCGTATATATTTCCTAGGTTGTTGTGGATATCATGAAATATTATGAGTGTGTTTGTTTTCTTATGATTTTTGTGATTTATTTTCTCATTTATCTCTTTGAAAACGCATGAACAAAGTGGTGAAAATGGCATCATATTTCATTTTTTCTCATACTAGACCTATTCTGGACCATTAGTTCGAAATGACCAACAAATGGCCTTCTCAAAAATCGTTTCGAACTAGTGCGAATCTTTCCATTTAAAATGCGGATTTTAAGCCCACTCTTTAATTTGCAGTCATGGGCCTCTACCAAACTAGCCCATACCAGTCCATTTCCCTTTTATTAAAGCCCACCACACCTTTTAACCCAAACCCTTTTTCTCTTCTCATAAAACTATAAACCCAAATTCAAAACCCACCAAACTAAAACCCCTTCTTTGAACCCTAACACCCTTCAATTAAACCCCAACCACCATAAACCCAAAATTAATTCAAATCCCCCAAATTACTCCATAACCGCCATTTTCCACCAACCCCAAACACCCAACACAAACCACACCTTTCACATTATTTCACCCCTCTTGCAAACATCCTCTTTTGCCACTACCACCACGCCATGGCCAGAGTCAAGCTCCCTAGTGTTCCCACCGGTCAGCTCACTGTCTGTTGAACCCGATCCCATGGACCACCATCTCCCCCACGCCAACCTTCTCCTCAACCATCCCCTTCTCCTCAACCCTCACCACAGCGATCACCTTCACCCGAACAAGCTCAATCACCCCCACCATCTCCTCCACACACAATTGAACCGTCCACCTGTAGAAAATAGAACTGCACTATCACTCAAGGAGAACATCAAGCGGCACACCTTGAACGACGTCAGCGTCGCCAACAGTGTCTGTATGAAAAGCTCAAGCATAAAAGCTTCACTTCAACTAGGTATCTAGACCTCCATGCCTTCTCCTCCTTATCCCTTGATTCCCCTTTGCATTCTCTGTTTCAAACAATGGGATGGGAAAATTTTATGGCAAACATATTTCCCTCTTTTAAAGAACTTACTCTTCAGTTTCTAAGTTCCCTTAGGAAAACAAAAATTCAAAAGTTTCCAGCCATAGCTTTTCAATTGTTGGGAACAGACATTGCCCTTAACTATGATACTCTTAAGTGTCATCTGGGTTTTACTGATTGTGAAAATGGTTTCAAAACCATACCTTCTGATTTTAACCCTGAGTTAGCTTGGAATGAACTTTCATATCGAGCCCATAGTTTTGTAGATAAACAAGCTAAATCCAATGAAATCGATAATGTTGTTTTGCAAATCATACACCAATTCCTTACTAACACTGTTTTTGCCAGAGGTAAAAGTCAAGGACATGTCTCCACTCAAGAGTTGTTCTTTCTCTCTGCATTTCACCTCAATCAGAAAATTTCCCCTGCCACTTGGATTATCGACCACATGTTTCACATTGCCTTTCGAAAAAAGGGAGTCATTGCTTTTGGCGGGCTTATAACTGCCATTGCCTTAGTTTGAACCTATTCACCCTTGATGACCCACATTTTGAGCCATTACCTCCGGTCCATAGCATTAATCGTAAAACTCTTATTTATATGGGCTTACTCAAGGAACACAATGTAGTCTCAGTCTTAATCAACCGAAATGGAGATCAACTTGTTGTACCTGACAATGGCATTCCCCTGCAAAGCCTTACAGCCGACCCTACTGCCAATGCAGACGACCCGCCAAATGATCCAGTAGAGTCCCTTTCACCTTTATTTTTTCAGCGTCATACCTTAGAGCGCTTGCAACGCATTAAGGATAGTATTCACCAACTAACCAACACCATCCTCCGCCTCGTGCCTGATTCAGATGACTCACCATCTCTCTGAGACTATCTATGTTTTATTTTAGGATTTCAGAACTTTTTCTTTTAATTTCCAATTATGCTTTCGCACTTTTTTTTCTTTTATGTGCTTTTCATTTCTTAGGTTGTACTATCATCTTTTTAATTTAGCACCTGAAATTTTATTGTCTTTAGTTCTTTATTTAATCCTTGTTCTTATTTTATTTCCTTTTTGTTATTTTTGCATGAATATGTTTGTTGTTTATGGATTGAATGATGCTCACCTTGCTATCCTTTTGAGTTTTGTTCAACTTGAGCATACAGCAGATTAATGTCCACATTAAGGACAATGTTGAATCTAACTGTGGGAGGTATGCTTAAATTGCATTATCTTTATTGTTTTCATTCGAAACGATCTCCCAAAAGAGCTTTTCACAGGTCATTTCAATATCATACCTCTGTTGTTACTTTCATGCATTTTTCTGCCTATTGATTTAATGTTACATACTGAGAGGCAAAACACTTTGATGAATATGCATAAAATTGATTTTAAAACAGCTCAAATTTGCTCTTGAAAATTAAATTCCTGGTTTCTTTTAAGGATGACAATTGGACAAATCCTTAAGCCTTGATTTCTCATTTAAGTGTAAAACCACTCACTTTGGGATTGTACTTTAAGGACTGGAACTTGCTATTTACCTTCATAATTATGGAAACCGGATGATACATGGGTAGCATACAATTTGCTCAAAGAAAACCATGTGTGAAAGGTACTAAGACACAAATCCTAGAATAAATTTTTTCAAAACTTTCGAAGCGAAATTTTAAGGTTTTCACACTTATAGGAATATGATTCAGGCATTTCTTTGAATTTAACCGCATCAACCTTTCATCCTACCCTCTAAAGTTTAACATTCATGAGACCCTTTGAGCTTGTATCCATTTTCTTTCAAAAAAAACCCATATAAAGAACCAAAACTTGAAAAAGCCTTTTTGACTATTACCCTTAAGAAAATTATTTCTTTTATTTTTAAATAGCAAATTTAAGGAGATTAAACTAAACTAAATGAGAGCACTTTCCTTCCCTAGAAAATCGCATGAGATGGTCTGTTCAAGTGCAAAAAAGGTTCAAATAAAAGAAGAGAGACCATAAAAAACCATTTGCTAGAAAATTGCATTAAGAAGCCTAATAATCTCAATCAGCAAATGGGACACCATGTAGAAAGGACAAGTACCCAAAAGTTTCTTGTAATTCTCTTTCTTTAAAGGTCTCCTAGCAAAATAAAAAATAAAAAAAAAATAAGGGGGAGAAGAAAAAAGTATATAGTATAAAAATAAAGGGAGAAAGAAAAAGGAGAAAGAAGGATAGGAAGCAAAGGAAAAGAGATTTTTGGTGCAAAGCATGAAGCTCCCTCGAATGCAATAGTCAAAATCTTCCTTATTTTTCAAAACTTTAAAAATCAAAAGAATAATTTCTTATTTGGAGGCTTATTAAAACTTTTCTTTAATATTAACCTATATAAATCCCCTTTACCCCGTTACAACCCTACAAAGACTTGTTGATTCCTTAAAATTGTGTTTCCTTCATTAGTGGGGAAAGTGTTGTGAAATTTACTTATGGGATTTGGAAATTCAATCATAAATACAAATGTCTATACATCTAGCACACATTTTTCTCTAAAGGCATGTTTGTATCTTCCTAAAGTACATTTATTTCCACATGACTGAAGTACATATATGAGAACTTGTTAAAAGAAACATGACCTTAGTTGAGTGTGTCAAATACTTCTTTGAGCATGATAAAGCTTTAGGATTGATTAATCTCTCACTTTAAATTTACCTTGAATTTTATATGTGAGTGTGAACTGAGCTGAGATTTTTTTCATTGCATGAAAGACATTTTTCATTTGCTTAAAGACAAGCAACAGTTCAAGTGTGGGAGATTTTGATAATAACAAAATATGCATATATTTTACTATTTATTTTAATTAAATTTAACTTCATTTTGAATATTAAAATAGGAATAAAATTTATTTTTGCATGATTTTCTTTCTTCAATAATCATATAGACTACACTAATATTTGCCATTTTGAGCAAAAATGGACCACATATGACCCATTTGACATCAAACAAAGCTATTAAAGCCATGTTAATATTTAGGCCCAAGCCATGTCCATGAAAAGACTGAAAAGCCCCTGTCCAACGCTCATAAATTCAAAAAGAATTGTGAAAAATTGATTAACGTGGATAACTGAGAACCAAGCATGAAGTGAGTTTCAAAACAACCTCTCGCTAGACCATTTGGACTGAAACGTCACAGTTTTGACAGAAGCATTGAATCTAGCCTTGTGAGCTGCCTCCTTCAACATTTTATATTGCCTTTTATATGGTGGAGAGAAGCTTGGCAGGTCAATTAATGCAAGTTGACACAAGGAGACATGGACTAATAAGAGCCTATAAATAATTCCACACAACAACTAAAGAAAAGGAAGCAGTTGTGTAGAGAAATCTGGACCAAGTAAATGAAGCTTCAAAATGACCTCCTGCCTGATCGTTTGAACTGAAACTGCAACCCAATGAACCTGGTTCAAATTCAAATGAATATTTTATCATTTCTTTTCTTCACATGGGTGGTGGAAACAAGCTTTTACATAGGCAAGTTGAGCAAGTGGCTTGGCTTATGTGGACCAATTAGAATCAAGCAAGAAATTCTATATATAGGAGAATCAAAGAAAGCAAACGGGTTGATTGTTTGATAGTTGTTTTGTGGACTAATTAACACTTGATCCCACTTCTTGCTCTTTGGCACTTGTTGCCGAAACCAAGCAGGAGAGGAAATTAAATGGCCAATCAAAATTCAGCCAAGAAATTAAAAGAGAGAGTCAGTATTTAGTTAGTGTTATTGCAAATACAAAAGAAGTGGAAAAGAGTCAGTAGAAAAGCTTGGACGTGGAGTTCTGTGACAACCAATTAAAGATCCCGAGTTTGTAATCTACGGCTTTTATTCCCTTCGTGAATTTTATTTGTATTGATTTCTTTATAATAATGCTAGGCTAAATATTTGGATCTAGTTATGGGATTTATCTATTAATTTAAACTGCAACTTTGAATAAAATAATTTATGTGTATATTTAATTCCTAATTTAATATGTTGAACTCAAAGCCTGAAAATATGATAAGGCCCCATATTTGCATGATATTAGATCTATTTGAACAGACTAAAAGGTTGATAAACTAGGTCAGATCTCACATATTAAACCTAGAATTTCTTTCTAGCGCTAGAAATAGGCTAAGTTCTTTGAGGATAAAGAATTAACACAAAGCTTAATGAGTTAAAATTGTACGAGGCTACAATAAATGGTAGTTATGCATGGTTTTAATAGTCCTTCTGAGCTCGAAAGAGGATTTTGCATAATTTAGGTTAGTTCTCTTTTAGGAATTGACACAACGTTTTAAACCATATTAGGCTACGAAAGTAGATGTCATATGGTTGTAGCGATCCAATTGAGCTTCAAAGAGGATTTTGGGCATCATAAATTAATTATTAAGAGTTTGCACCAAGAATTAATAGAAACCCCATAACTAGACCAGCTCTACAATTATTTGCTGAATTTATCTTTTGATTATCTCTACTTGCTTATTTTTATTAGAATTTATTTAATTTAATTCCATCTTAGTTTAATCCAACTCCATTTAAATTCGATCTTCCTAATAATTGTTAAGCATAACAAATTATTAGCCTATTCCCCAATCTCTGTGGGACGGTAATCTTTTTTATTACTTGTACGACCCATATACTTGCGGAACTGTGAACACTCAATTTTTTTAGGCTCAAAAGCCTATTTTTCCGGACTGCAAACAGCCCGGCCGGACCAAAGGCCATTTTGGAAGTTCATCAGAAATATGCCAATATGGTACTTGAAACGTCCGGAAAATTACGAGGAT